>OMLC01068346.1:0-15837 GCA_900302585.1 Regalecus glesne
ATACTCCTATGCTCCCAAAGGGGCGGCATAGCTCAGTGGGTAGAGCGGTCGTCTGGCAATCATAAGGTTGCAGGATCGATCCCCGGTCCTGCATACAGCATGTCGAGTTGTCCTTGAGCAAGACACTGAACCCCTAACTGCTCCCGAGCGCCATATGTTGGCAGCTCACTGCTCCTATACAATAGGTTGGGTCAAAAATGCAGAGAAATCCAAATTTCCCCTTGCGGGACTGATAAGGGAATCATATATATATACAATAGGATGGGTCAAAGAAAATTGAAAAATTCTCCCTGTGGGACAGATAAGGGAACGATTATTCTTCTTCTTATTATTATGCATTATTATTATTCATTATTGTTTATTATTGTTTATTATCATTATCATTACGTTATTTCTAAATATCACAGATTAACAGATATGTGAAAGATGTTGTCAGTGGCCAGAGTGCGAATTATACAATGAGAATCTTGGGGCTAAAGGGTCAGAGCATAAAGGGAATCTAGTGCAGTGTAGGCACGTGGTTCAATGAACTGAAGTCTTACAATCCTTACTTGTTTAACGTATTTTCAGCGGTCTGTTAATGATGATGGGAAATACATTGTAATGTTTACAATTACAGATATAACAGAGGATAGATGTATCAATACTCTCGACGTGTTGTTTTTATCTTTTTTGGGGGGGGGGTGTCAAGTCTTAATTAGGGTGGTTCAATCTCCCCATAATTTGAACCATTTCAGTGGAGATGGTGCAGAGACGTACCTGCCGCTCACAACAGAGTAGGAGTGCTAAGCAAGTGTTAATTTGATCTCTGCCAAGTAAGGATGGGATTTGCTTGTACCAATTTAGGAATGCATTTGTCTTGATATGATTGTGGTCTGGCAGGTTTTGCGTCACCCTACTCAGACATACCATTCATCAAGAAGATAGCAGTTAATTTCTACATTTATTTCTATTCATACTACAAGAATACTTGGCCTATTTAACACCATGTATACCATCTTGAGCAAATCTGATTATAGCCTAAAAAGGGCTCAACTATGTATTTTGATACAGTCTGTACAAACCCTAATTAAATTGAAGCCCTCTAATATTTTCTTTGAAAAAAAGTGTTTTACTCAGTTGTGATGAGAAGTGCTGGGAGTAACTGGGAGTTTCCTGAAAGTCAATAATAAATGACTTTCTAATGTTTTTGTTTTTTCATCTTGGAAAAACATGACCATAAAGTAGAATGGGAAAATATAAAAACTGCATAATTTTCATTGGTTCATGAACGGTACTTTCCTTAAGATGTTCATTTAAATAATTCATTTTTGTATACGTTCTGTTACCAGCATAGTAAAGATAATAGCAATATATTTTCAATTATAATCGGGCAATATTTAAAACTGTTACATCATGTCAATAAAGCCATTTTGTGGAATTTTTTTAACAATGTAATAGCTTTGATATAAATCCAAAATATAACCCCCTTTGTAAGTAATATTTTCAAAGTAATTAAGATAAGAAAATATATTCCTTTATTAGTCCCACTGGGGGAAATTATGGTGTTACAGCAGCAAAGTAATTACAAATTACAAATTGCAAATTACAATTTGCAATTTACAACAATTTACGATTTGCAATTTAAACAAGGGGAGAAATCTGAACAGAGTATGAACAGCAAAAATATACTCATTTTTTTATTAAATGGTATGTTGATGTTGTTCATGTATTGGATTTTTTCTTCTGGGGGGGCAGTGCTGATTATATAGTCTGACAGCTATGAAAAGGAAAGACCTGTGGAAACGCTCCTTCAAACACATTGGATGGAGTAACCTGTCACTGAAGGAGCCCTTTAGTCTAGCAATGTAGTCCTGCATGGCGTGAGAACCATTGTCCATCATGGATAACAGCTTAGCCATCATCCTCCCTTGTCCCACTACCTCCACAGTGTTGAGGGGGCATCCCAGGACAGAGCAAGCTCTCTTAACCAGTTTATCAGGTCAATTTGGACAAAGAAAATTATTATTTTGTTAAGTTTTCACCAAATAGCATCCACATGAAAAACAGTATAGCAATTCACTGTGGTTTTTAAGATGGAAAAAAAAATTTGTTTAACAAAAAACAAGTATGGCAGAAAAGCTCTTAAAAGACCTTTGCCAATAGATATATCTATAGCTATAACACAGATGAGAGGAAACCTTCACATGACATGGAAGGAAATCATGCTGAAAAAGAGCCATATGCCATCACACACCATAATGAACATACACGACATGTTGTCAAGATGGGAACACAAGAAGAAGAAAGATTTTTCATTGAAGTGGCTTTTGGACGGGTACATTTCTGTCAAATTTAATGAATATCATATGTAGATGTGGAGCATAACTGTTCACTACTGATACAGCTCCATAATCTTTTGAAAATAACCGATTTCCTTTGTCTCCTAGTTGTGCCCCCCTTGCTAGGAGTGCCTGCTCAGTGTATCAAGACTAAAAAAGCCTAATGTATTATATTACTCAGTGATACAGGCCATCTCATAGCCATTTTGGTTAGTGTACATGCCCAATGCCTAATAAACTCTCCAAAATTGTGTTGTGGGATTCAGGTTCAGAACAAGTTTCAGACTTTGAAGTGGGAAATGTAGAGACCATGGAGACTGTTTTCAACCTATCTGTTTGTCCTTAATAGGCAGTAACGTGGAAATGTTAATGTCAGGAGGCTCCAGGTGCTACAGCTTGCTCATTGCCACCATGGATGCCTTCCCAGAGGAGGAGGAGCTGCAGGAGACTGCCTGCTGTCTTTTCAGGGAGTTTACATCAGGTCAGATGCAATGGTTGAAGAACAGGGTGGGGAATGACACGATCAGTATTGAAAAACCTTTCATTTTAGACCCACCCACCAATCACATGCACACACAAACATAAATATAGCAACCCTCAATACATGTTTCTGCAATTGATTTCATTAAATTCTGACGATTGTTCAGCCACTGTTACTCTCCCCTAATCTTTATCAAGGGATCTAACAGCTGGCCTAAAGACAGGAAAGTAAATATATTTATGCATGCTCATTAATCTAGGTAAGGAAGTTACAAAAAAGTTGAATCGGTTCATCTGGTAAATGTTTTATTGAAAGAAACATTTCATCACTCATACAGGTAACATTTTCAGTCTAAACTGACTGCATGGTTTCATATGCAGTTTGGCATTTCATTGTAATGTGTACTGCTCACAGAGGATTGGGAAATAGTTGAAATCACAGTGTTGTAAGATGGTGACAGTGACTCTTCCTAGTTTAGTCCAGATTAGTTCAGATTTGTTGATGATACCTAGATTAGAAAACAAATCTTTGGGTGAACAACATTTCTCCGACCACATTAACTCAGTGTACAACCACATGATGTTCACCAGGGAAGACATGGAAAATGAAAAGATAGTCCTCTTACACTGGGATATTGCAATTCATAATTAGGGGCATTTGATACTGATGTTTACCATAAACCCATGTATACGGATTAGTACTTTAGGTTTGACTGTCATCATTTACTGGAGCACAAACAAGGGGTCATCAGGACCCTGTATCACCTAGGTAATAGCATCCCCACTGACCCAGTGGCTGGGGAAGGGGAAAAAAATCCCACGTTGAACAGTCCCTGGTTAAGTGAGATATCCTAACTGCGTGTTTGTCAAAGCCAGGGAGGCACCCAAACAGTGCAACAGATGCCTAAGCATAAACTAGTAGTGATTCTGTATGTGGTGGGAATTTCAGAATAGTTGAGATGTGTATTGTCCAAATACCAGATCTCAGTTACTTTCAAACCCTAAAACATGCCGCAACAGAAATTGGTCCACCCCAAGGATTGGGTACCCCGACACAAACAAAGCGACATAATGAATACTGTTAGGTGCTGGGAGATTGCTGTGACTTGTGCATCTGGGAAACCAGACGCTGGCCAAAAGGATGGTATAACACAGATTACCTACTGCATTAAGCCAGGAGTCTGCAATCTGCACCCATCTACAGGCCAGTGGCCACCCTTTCAAAGATGAGGATGTGCACATCCTTGATAGGACACTAGTTTGAATGGGCAGTCAAAAGGCCATCTATGTAAAGAGGAAGGAACTGCAGATGGGGGGGGGATAAAAGTACATCGGTCACCATCATACAGTGCTGTGATTGTAACTATTCCCCAGTCCTCTGTGAATAGTACGAATTACCATTAAATTTCAGTCATGGCCAATTTGCAAATTAAACCATTGTTGGCTTCAGTCATTATGCAACTGTATTGTTTATAAAGGTGGGGATACCTGCTGTCAGGTTAAACTGAAGATGTCTGCTGTATGAGTGATGAAACATTACTTTCAATAAAATGTTCTGTCCAGATGAAGTAAGATAACTTGTTTTCTGTCCATCCATCGTCAACCGCTTATCCAAAATCGGGTCGCGGGCGAACTGGAGCCTATCTCCATTCTTGTTGGGCAAAAGGTGGGGTATACCCTGTATAGGTCGCCAGTCTATCACAGGAAAGCTCTTGGGTTTCAGGAGGGGTATCCAGTCTTAACCCCTCATACTCCATCTAAGTCCTTATCCACCCCAACCCCCATAACATGGAGACTAATTGTGACACATCAAAATTGGCCTCATATTTCATGAAGAATCACCAATCATGCATAATTGCTGAGTGCATATTTTGGACTAATGCCATTATTATTTAGCTGATTTTTTTCTTTACCTTTTCTTAAAATGTTTACAACATACTACGTGTGGCATGGAGCCGGAGTTAGGGTTGTTGTCTAGTTGTCAGAAGATTGGTGCACTGATCCCGTTTCCTTCAGATAGTGTGTCGAAGTGTCCTTGAGCAAGGCGCTGAACCTTTAACTGCTCAAGCTCTGCAATGGAATGGCAACCTTTCCAGGATCCAGAATACTGTTAATGATTAACTTCTATTTTGGTGTATTCCCATACTTGTTTAGTCAGAAAAAAATAGCCCTATTGGCAGGATCATTGAATCACTCATCAATTCAATAGTATTTGTATTCAAATCCTACAGGCTAAATTGTCTTATCACTTGGATGAAACTGATGGTAGAAGTCAGTGATGTTGTTGATCAGGTGTCCTTGTTTCACCCCGTCACAGAGAGTTACTACAACATGCTGGTGCTGAACGGTGTCCAGAGGGTAGCAGTAAGAGCATGTCAGACTTTTCCTGACAACCCCAAGCTGCAGGCTGCTGCACTGTACTGCCTGGCTGACCTCAGTGAGGACGCACACCCACCCACCCACACACACACACACAGACACACACACAGACTCACACACATGCAAGTGGAGGGGAGAATTCACATATATGGGGGAGGGCATGCCAACACTAAAGGGGCATATCTTAAATGAATGATTATTAATATGTGCTAATGAGCCATACAAATAAAATGTACATGTCTGATAGAGGATGAGTAACAGCATAAAATGACATCAAGTTTCTTGCCCACTTTCCTCAAATTTAATCCAAAGTGCAGGTTTCCTTTGCAGTTCTGGAAACTGGATAGATCAAGTAATTTGCTAATATCGAAATATCCACAGGTTCCAGGAATCTGTCCAATGAAGTTTCAGGAAACAATGTTTGATTTTTTTAAAAATCATTCAATTGAATTTGAACTCTTCAGCAATCCATTTTTGGACAATCTCTGCAGGTTTTGGAGGCTTTTCAATGACCATTGATATAGTATATCAAGGGCTATACATTTGGCCTGTGTCTTTATGATAAGATAAGATATTACTTCATTATACCACAAGGGGAAATTTGCAGTGTTAGAGCAACAAAGTGGAAAACAATTCAGAGAGGTATTAAAAAAGGAGCAATATAAGCAAGGGGACAAATTGCAAAATAGTAACAGTATATACAGTCTAAACAAAAAACAGACTCGGCAGTTAAATTTACTCAGTTGCACATGGAATATTTATATTGCATAATCCATGGATGTAAATCACAGAACGTTGAATCAGTTCATCTGGACATAACATTTATTTAGAGAAATGTTTCTTCACTCATCTAGATGACCTCATCATTCACAACTGCAGGTATCACTACCCTTAGAAACAGTACAAGGGTATAATGACAGAAAACAATTGATTTCATATACAAATTGCCTATTTAGTTAATGGTCACATCAATTGGTATAGTAAACTCACCATTGGTTTCTGTCTTATGCCACTGTGCTGTTTACAATGATGGGGATACCTGCAGTCAGTTAAGAGAGAAGCAGTGAATTAGATGCACACAATAAATGTTGTGTCCAGATGAACTGATCAACTTTCTGTGATCAGGCCTGTGTGTTTGTTTTCATCTACAAAGCCGAGTGAGTATCGTGGTTTTGTACTGTTGCAAAAGAAGGAAATGGAAAAAGTAGAGGAAACAAGGAAAATTAGTAGCCTTAATGATCTTACCTCATTCCTTATGGTAGTTTCTTTAGTATTGCCTTCTATTATATGTTGTCGCCTTCTATCATGTCCATCATTTGCATTAAATATGCACCACTTTTTAAACTTTGCTGTAAAAGGACTAAGCAAATTTATTTTCATCGAAAAGCATTTTCTTTTTGTAGGACAACTGTAAAGGAGAACAAACAAATACATCTCAATGTAAACTACATCTGTAAAGGAATTTGCTCTAGTTTAAAGCACAAGGGTCAGGCCTTAATCGTAACCTCATGATATCATCATCTCTTCCCAGCCAAGACCATAGTTCAGACCAAGGCAGTGTCACAGCAGGGCCTTGAGGAGGGAGAGGAGGAGGAAAACAGGGGTAAGGAGGAGGTCGAAGACATGGGTCTTGGGTGGATGGAAGCTTGCTGCACTGCATTGGAGCTGCATGCTGCAGAGCCAGCTGTTCAGGTCAGTAACTCTCTTTGGCCCAAGCAGATGTCAAACAGTATTGTCCAAAGCTTCTTTCACAAGATGCTGTCAAATTGTCCCCTCTTGAACAGTCTTCATCAGCAATACTTTTTCCCATTCTTTCTTCCGCGCTGTCTCTCAGTTAGTGTTGCTTTCTCAGACTTCACTGAGAACCTTAGTGCCCAGCATGAACACATGTATAGGGGTGTCTACTTCTACACAGATGTGCATGAGTACACATGGTCATGCCACATTTACTGACAGCTGTGATGCTTATGTGCATTCTCTCTGTTGAGCTCTTTATGAATAAACAGTTTAATTGAAAGTGCTCTATCAATAGGTTTTAGTTGATATGTAGTATGCACAAAAATCTCAATTTCACGTGACATGATTGATCCCCACCAGAAAAAGCCAGATGTTTTGAATGTGTTGTACTAGCATACAATGTGGTTAAAAGTATGGGTGTAAGTCCATGAATACTGAGATGGCATCCAATGCTTTACCTGTGCCCCCATCCATAGGGTTAGTGGTCATGTCAGGAAGGGCATCCGATTTAAAATTTTGCTAAATCCATATGTGGTTTGATAAGACCATCAGTTGAGGTCACCAATGGTAGGTGTCCTCAGGCGGTATCAATGGAAACTATAAAATCTGCTGTGGCGGCCCCTCGATAACTGGGAGCAGGCAGAAATAAGTAGTAGCATGGTGTCTTCCGGTAGAGATATAGTAGTTATCATTTTCAGTACTTGATACATGTTCTGTCATTTTTTGTCTTGTAAAGCACATTTTGACTTTGTTTTAAAAATTGCTAAATAAATTATTTTAGTGTGTTTTGGTTTTGGTTTTTTTCAAAGTTTTTTTGGGTGCGGGTGGCATAGCTTAGGAGTTAGGGCGGTTGTCTAGTAATCGGAAAATTGAAAGGATCAGAAGATTCAATCCCTGGTTCCTTCAGAAAGGATGCCGAAGTGTCCCTGGGTAAGACACTGAACCCCTTACTGCTCAAACCTTGCAATGGAATGGGGACCTGTCCACGGTGTTTCCCTGCCTTTTGCCCAATATGCACTGGGATAGGCATGACTAACTCTGCGACTCAATTTCTGATAAGCTGTTGATGACAGATAGATGGATAGTTTTGTTTATAAACGTTATATGTTTATATATCTATATGTATATACGTTCTGTGCTTTAGTTATCTGTATGTTCCTGTGCATATACTGGCTGTGAAAACATATTTCCTCTAGGACAAGAAAGACTATATTTTCTTCTCTACCTTATATGATATTGAATATCACATTTAACATTTGGAGTCTTTTCCACCCCTTCAGGAAGCTGCGTGTTGGGCCATCCACAGTCTGTTATTGCATGGGGCTGGACTGAATCATTCAGCAGATGAACAGGATGAGAGGTAAGGTAGACACAGTACTAACAACATTTTGTCCCTATACACCCCTTTGGTTTGAGTTGATTGGGGTCTGTGTGGTGACCCAACACTCAACATTTTAGAAATTTGTAATTATTGGAGACCTACACAAATAATATTGTTTCTCTATCCTCATATTTTGATTTCACACGAATTGCAGAACTTGACTGTTTTGAAGTAGGTTTAAAAAAAAGTTTTGTTTACCTTTGAATTCTTATTGTAATTCGTGAGTAAGGAGATGGAAGGTCCTTGATATAAAATAGTGTATTTATCAGTGGATATTTTAAGGAAAACAAAAATGAATCTTGATATTAGTAACACAAACAATATGCAGCTCTCATCCTCCGTAATGAAGAAAGACTAAAACGTATCTGGAGTTCACATCATGCATTGAGCATGCATCAAGACATGTATCTGGAGTTATTTGGTGTGGTGGCTATTTTGAATTTTGTTCCAAATTGGGAGAGATTGTATTTTTGTTTTCAGGACTCCTGTTCACAGACAGATAATGACGGCCATGCTGCTCCACTCTTCTTCTCCGCAAGTGTTTAAAGCTGCTACTTGTGCCATGGGAACACTCATCACACACAACTGTGAGTTCTCTTTGTTAGTATCAGAACTATTCAGTACATACATAACACTTTATTTTCATTGAGAGGCATGTTACATGCTGGGTTATAGCTTATCAAAACCTTCCCTCAATTGGAGTGTCTGGATTGAATTCTCTGTGTCAGCAATTATCCATCCTAATTAAGTGATGTGAACTGGACATTGAATCTTTACAAGCACACGTGTTGGCATGCTGTTGCTAAACCTATGCCCTGAGCTTTCTTTATAAAAATGACCCAGATTATAGCACTATTGTTCTTCTTGCTATTCTGAGTTTGAGAATAGTCTAAATTTAAATTTCCTGTATTTAAGATTTTGTCATAATGAAATAATAATAATAGTTGTTCGCCTATCAGTGCCACAAGGATAAATTTGCATTTTCTGCATTTGACTCATCCTATTGTATAAGAGCAGTGGGTAGCCACCACGTGGCTACCTGGGGAGCCATTAGGGATTCAGCATCTTGCTCAAGGACACCTCGACATGTTTTCTGCAGAACTAAGGATTGAACTTGCAACCTTCCGGTTGCCAGACGACCACTCTACCCACTGAGCTATGCCCCCTGAAAATCCACATTACTCCTTATTCATAATAAAAGTCATATTACTCGTTTATTTTTATGTTGTTGGAAAAATATCCACTGTAAAATAATTATAACAAATACATTTGCAATTGAGGGATGACATGGCTCAGTGGGTAGAGCGGTCGCCTGGCAATCGGAAGGTTGCAGGTTCGATCCCCGGTCATGCAGAGAAGCGTGTCGAGGTGTCCTTGAGCAAGACACTATTCCCCTAATTGCTCTGCCCTGTGATAGACTGGCGACCTATACAGAGTGTACCCCGCCTCTCGCCCAATGAGAACGGAGATAGGCGACCCGCGACCCGATTTCGGATAAGCGGTTAACAATGGATGGATGGATGAAAATTTGCAATTGGTTACACTGGTGGTCACACTACCAAGCAAGGAAATCCTAATCTACATTACCCAGATAGTATTGTTACCTAACTGCACTGCCCTGTAGTTCACTTAAATAACCTCCTTCAAAGCAAACTCACAATGGGGTCAACTGGTGCATTTATGCATGTGTTAGTTTAATGTAGTGAGCCAGATTAATATATAGTGAAACTGAAATAATTACAAAGCAGATGTTGGTGTTCTGGGTTTGTTGAAAGAATGGAATGGAGAAAATCGTGGCTGTTCACAGTGACAAGTAAAGTTAAAGGATCCAATGTTAAATTATTAAACTACAGGGGTTTTCCTCAACTTGACTGCAAATTTTGCGGTCAAGTTGAGGAAGAATATAGACCATTATGAAAGGAAAAGAATCAAGTTGCAGTTTTAAAGAGTGTTTTAAAGAGTATAATGGACAGAGATGTCAGTATGTTGTTCTTTTATGTCAATGCCGAAGATGGGGCGGTATAATTCAATGGGTAGAACAGTCATCTGGTGATCAGAATGTTACAGGTTTGATCCATGGTGCTGCAGAAAGCATATTGAGGTGTCCTTGAGCGAGACACTGCACCCCTAACTGCTCCCCAAGCACCTTATGGTGGCAGCTCACTGCTCCTATACAATAGGCTAGGTTTAAAGGCACAGAATTGCAAATTTTCCCTCTGGGGATTCATAAGAATACAATTACTATTATCCATCGATCGTCAACCGCTTATCCGGTGTCGGTTCGCAGATTTTATTATCATTTTTATCCATCCATCCATCACTCCCTCATCAACCGCTTATCTGAAATCGGATCGTGCGGGAACTCGAGCCTATCTCTGTTCTCATTGGGTGAGAGGCAGGGTACACCCTGTATAGGTCGCCAGTCTATCACAGGGCAGAGTGGTTAGGGGAACAGTGTCTTGATCAAGGACACCTCGACACGCTTCTCTGCAGGACCGGGGATCAAACCTGCAACCTTCTGATCGCCAGGCGACTGCTCTACCCACTGAGCCATGCCACCCCCTATTATTATTATTATTAATGATGATGATGATGATGATAATAATAATGAATGGATTTGTGGAGGAAAGTAGTTTTATTGAGATGGGGGGGGTTGCTAAATTTTGGGTGAAGTGTGTAGGAGGTGAGCCCATTTGCACTGAGATGGTTTATAGGAAAGCCACATTATTTGGTAATTGTATTATTACAATGGAATTTGTCCTCTCCATTTAAACCATCCTATTCTATAGGAGCAGTGGGCAGCTGAAGCATTCGATCAGCAGTGAGAGGTTCATTGTCTTGTTCATGGTTACTTTTGTTTCTGTTCTTTGAGTCAGTGAGGGTCCTGTAAGCAGATCACCTAAAGCTTAAAATATATTTTAATAAGAAATGTTTTTGCTTTACAAAAAAAAAAAAGAAAGTTGATCAGGTACCATATACAATGTTGGCCCCTACAACAGTAGCTTGGGTTTGAATCTAGCCAGCCCTTTGCTGCATGTCATCCTCTCTATCTTTCTCGTCACTGTCAAATAAAGCAGTGGGGGGACTCTCACAAATTCCTAAGCCATGAAAATACATCAATTTAATCCAAATGCTCCCATCTTTTTAAGTGACTTGTGACCAAATAAAAACTATTTGTGGCATTTACAATAGGATAATGTGCCATTAAAAAAATCACATTTAGACCTTAATCAGTTGGAAGGATTACAGTCCCCAGGCTCTGCAATAATCATCTCAACACATTAGATTTGCCTGCAATGTGAACTGTTTTAAATGGCATCTTAAAATATGTTTGCACAGATAGGTATTTTATTTTTGTCTGTGTGCTGCTATTGTGTGCTATTGCTCCAGTATCCTTTGTACCTTGACCCTATGTACTTGTTGTACATTGCTCTGGAGAAGAGCGTCTGCTAAATGCCTGTAATGTAATGAGGTGTGTCTTTGTCTTTTCTTTCATGTTCATTGACTTATGAACCAATTTGTCACTTGCCTTCCATCTGTACAAAATAATCATAGAAAGTTGAATCTGCTGAACACAATGTTTATTTAGAGAAACAGTTCTGTTAGTCCAAGATGAACTCATTCAATTTTCTGTGATTTCTTCACCTGGACTATTAACATTATCATCAAATAGATTTGATTTTACCCTTCCTTTTTTCACCTGTATATTTGAGTTATCCCCCTTGCTGTGATTGAGAAATGTATTGACAATAAGAAGTTCCATTTTGCGTGCAGGCAAAATGCGGTCCCTGCTACTGTCCAATGGTCTCCATGTTAACCTGGTGGAGATGATGAAGAGGTACTCGGCCTCTGCTGAGGTCTCTGCCAGCGCCTGTAAACTGTTGCACCTCCTCTTCCAGGGAAGGTGAGAGTAAGATAAGATATTCCTTTATTAGTCCCACAGGGGAAGTTATGGTAAGAGTGAGTCATGGCTGTCTTTAGACAAAACCCCTCCTTGTGTCTTCAGATTTTTGTGTTGCATTTTTATTTCCTACCTCAATAGGAACCTGTACTTCAAAAGACAAAAGAAAATTCAAACTTTAAAAGAATAAACTTGCATGACAAGATTTATAGTAAATAAAACATGTATTTGTGAAATAGAATTTATAAGATGGGATATGTGATTAATTTTGGCCTGAGAGAGATCTGCAATTTAAAAAGGTAACGCTTTACAAAGTAATTACACATCAAAATGGATATTTAAGGGTGGTTAGGTGGTGCAGTGGACTAATATGCTAATATATCAGTTTCAAACCCCAGTGTTGCCTTATGCTCAGCCCAATGTTATTGGGAAAGAGATTGACAAAGTTCCTAGACAGGGAACTGGTAGGGGTTATGCATCCCATCATTGCAGTAAGTGGTTGGCTGCCTTACAGCAATGAGAGGATCTGGGGGGAAATGGCATGAGTCTGCGTGTGGAATAGAGAAACAAGTCACAAGTAAGTGAAAATAAGTGATCTCCACATGGATTAGATGACTCGTGTTGTAGTCTGCACCTTTCTCAAGTACTTAAAGGTTTGCGTAATGGCAGGACCTTAGAGGCATTGGGAATTAGACATCCTGAAAAAAAGGAAGGAATAAAAATCCACAAAGAAAAACAGAAATAGTAACATTTGGGAATTAAACTCATTCATGGTCATTTTGGAATGAAATTTATCTCTGGTGTAGGACGGCCAATCTGGATGAGCTGAACATGGCTATGGATCAGATTATCAAGATTATGAAGATACACAACTATGAGCTTGATGTTCAGCTGGAGGCACTTCAAGCCAGCCTGGTCTTCCTCTGCCCAGGTACCTCACGATAAATCATTTTTTTCAGTGGCTTCAGTTTTATCAACACCCCACCATCACTTAATAGCAATAAGCTCTTTTGTTTACATGTTTTTACTTACTCAAGGTCATAGCATTTGAAGTTAGAAATGGATATGAATGTCCATGTAAAATAGGTCCATCACAATATGCTTCACAGATTTGTGCCACCACACAGGTTCTACTGTAATAAATAATTCTATTGAGAACATTCCCCAGATAAAGATGTGTGTGCGTGTGTGTGCTTCTGTAGTTACCTCTGTGTTGTATCTTGGGAACTGAAAATGTATGTTTATAAACAGAAGCAACAATTTTTTGTGCCCTTTTACAAGTTATCAATAATCCAATCAAATTGGGGCAGGCAATGTGATTAAAGGAAGTAAAGTGGAGTAGATTATGTTTATTCTTGCTTCTGTCCAAATTAAGTTAAATGCGGGAAACTGCTGTCATTAATACGTGTTTTAGATTCCTTATTTGATTGATGTTTTATAAAGAGAGTATTCAGAGTAGTGTGTGTGTGTGTGTGTGTGCGTGTATGAGTTAATTTGATCCCCTGCCTTACTGTGCATTCTTAGACAGGAGTCTTCATGAGCATGGCGTCTCGGTGAGGGACCCTGACACTGTTGACCTGTCACTGAGGGTTTTAAAGAACCAATGTGTAGTGGAGGGGGCCCACACGGTGTATCTGGAGGTTCTCAACAGGGTAGGACCACAGACCAACTTGTTTACATCAAACCAACAGTATTAGCTTTTCATTCAGAGGCCAATTAATCTTAGTGGTAGGGATGCAGTATTGCACCAGCGTCTTGTCAAAGCCTATGTGTATTCCAACAGCAAAACACACACACACAAATTTCATTGATCAAAATGACAATATTCTTAAACCTGAATGTTAGCACTGATGTGCTTAGCCATCTTATGAAACCTGTTATGAGTGAGAGAAACCCATTTTCTATGTACTGATTAGTCCCTACGTTGTTTGGGGTGGACAAATGCTTAGATTGGGGCAGCATGGCTCACTGGGTAGAGTGGTCGCCTGGCGATCAGAAGGTTGCAGGTTCAATCCCCGCACCTGCAGAGAAGCGTGTCGAGGTGTCCTTGAGCAAGACACTGTTCCCTTAACTGTGATAGACTGGTGACCTATACAGGGTGTACCCCACCTCTCGCCCAATTAGAACGGAGATAGGCTCCAGTTCCCCCTGCGACCTGATTTCGGATAAGCGGTTGACAATGGTTGGATGGATGGACTTGCTTAGATGGTAGAAGAGTGATTAAGGCTGGATGTCCGTCCTGATGCCCTGCAGTGGGTTCAAACCCACAGCCTCTGGCTTGTCAGTTCCCAAAGCATGTGCTCTACTACAGAGCTACCACGGCCCCTTATAAGATAAGAGATAAGATATTCCTTTATTAGTCCCACTGGGGGAAATTGCGGTGCAACAGCAGCCAGTGTAGAGCACAGTACAGAGACATCACATCCAGGAAACAACATGTAGTATAGACAACATTAAACAGGGTAGGGTAGGAAATATGTGCATTATATACAGTATGGACAGATAGACAGAATGCATTCATTGTTAATTATCCAGCATGTTGTGGTTATTGCAGTACATTTTTTGGGGTTGTTCTATTGTGGGAGCAGTGCTGGTTAAAGAGCCTGACAGCTGCAGGAAGAAAAGACCTACGAAAACGCTCCTTCAGACACCTTGGATGCAGTAGCCTCTCACTGAAGGAACTCTCTAGCCCAGCAATGTAGTCCTGCATGGGGTGGGAACAATTGTCCATCATGGGTGACAGTTTAGCCGTCATCCTCCCTTGTCTCACTACCTCCACACTGTTGAGGGGGCATCCCACGACTGAGCTTGCTTTCTTGACAAGCTTGTCAAGTCTCTTCGTGTCCACAGCTGAGAGGCTGCTGCCCCAGCAGACCACTCCATAGAAGATGGCTGGTGCCACCACCGTGTTATAAAATGTCTTGAGGAGTGACCCCTGACCTCCAAAAGACCTCAGTCACTCAGCGACAGGTCTATTTGTTCATGCTCTCATTGAAGGTACCATTGATAAAAATATTAGTAACTTTGATTTTATTCACTCTATTTAAAATATCCTTTTTTCATCAGGAATTCCCCTATTATTTTGTAGTCGAGCCTTCATTTGTCACCCAGCAATCTTTTTGACTTTAGATTCTGTGATGTTTCATTAGATATAAGCTACTTTAAGTATTTTGTGGATCTTAAATAATGGTGTTGACCCTGAAATTTATGTTGTCCATAAAAGTGAATGAAGGACTAAATCCTTTATTTTAAGCTGCTATGTCTTGTTTAAAGATTTTATCTGTTTGTCTAGCAACTCATCTACTATAGACAATTGCAGAGTCATCTGGAAGACTTTCTTTTCAAGTCCAGGTTATGTTAGCAGACAAAACCTATTGGGAAATTTAAAAAATAACAAGTCCTCCAGATTTTAGGACACCTCCATATAAATGCAAAGTTTTACAGAGGACTGCATTAACCACCCCCATTATTTTTACAGTGTGATAACAGATCTAATCAGATGACCGCAATAGGTCAGTGGTAAGCGTGTCCACTTCGGGAACTAACAAGCCAGGGGCAGTGAGATTGAATCCACTGCAGGAGGTCAGGAGGGGATCCAGCCTTAATCCCCCAAACTTCATCTAGGTCTGTGTCCTCCC
>OMLC01068349.1:0-16656 GCA_900302585.1 Regalecus glesne
GTTGGAATCCCGGAACCACAGCCAGAGGTCCATAGTTAGTGGGTCATAACTGGCTAAGCCTCACATGGGTATAGGGGTTAGGTTGGATAAAGTATTGTGGGTTCACTAGTGTCCCCCTCTGGGTCGTCCAGGCCTCTTGGTTAAGTGAAGGGAAAGTACTCTGCTTCATTCTCCTCTGACGGCCAAGCACTGTGCTTTCCCCACCAGACCATGATGTGTGGACTAGTGAGGGCTAGTGGTCATGTGACTTGGAGGAGACACATGCTACCACTTCCTCCTTCCTGTTGAGGTTCTAGAGGGGATCAAAGAGACTGACCCAGCAGTAGGACACTCAGGGGATTCAGGTGGGGGGAAGGGATAAAATTTACATTTCAAAAATAAAACAACCCCCCCCAAAAAACAAAAACGATTTTAAACTCCCACCTTCAAATGGTGAATGGACTCATTAACCTGCTTTTCTAAACTATAGACCAGTCAAAGTGCCCTGAAGAAGTTATAACTGTTTCATTTGATCTTTACTTCATGTCATTCTGTAACCACAGACTTTCACACGGGTGTACTTGTACAACCAGAGTGACAGTAAACATCTTGAATGTGAATCCTCAGCTCCCATAGACACCCACCTTCCACTCCCCCTCCTCCTCCTACATGACATGGGCAAGTGGTTGCCGTTTCTCCTCCGTGTGCCAGAGAGGCGTCATCTCTTCCACCGAGTGCTTTCTCCTTCATTTGTTTGTTAGTATAGAATTTGCATCCCAAGATTCCAGCTAGAGTCACTGTTGTGAAGCTCTTCTCTTATGGATCGAGCAGAGCAATGATCAGGACTTGGAGAAAGAAGAAAACGGAGGCTTCCCCAGAAAGGGATTAGAGACATTTGTGAGAAGTTGGAGAACTTGGCTTTCTGACAGAAGATGGTTGCCCTGCTGATAATCAACACTGGTAAATAAAAGATGAGTGACTCATTCCACAACTGTGTGCATGTTGAATCCACCTCACGACCTCCACACTTCACTTCACCTGCACATGGGAGAGATGAGCATCATTGACCTTTTCCTGGTCGGAAGAGAAGGAAAACCCATGGGAAGGGTCTTTGTTTTTCCTCGTGGCCCCTCAACATGTACCTCTTTCCCTAGTCATCTTCAAGGTTGAATGGAGAGAGCGAGCCAAAAGGTAATGAGTTGAACAAGGCCTCTGCAGGCCAGGAATACTGATGTCGGTGCGTCACACCTTGCATCATGTGTGGAGCTGCTGACCCAGCACACAAAACATAAAACTGAACCATGTGTGCTCACCTACTTCTTCTTGATCAATGGGGGGTGGGGATGGGGCTGGAAGAGGAGAGCGTACCTCCAACACAGCGGAGGGGGAAACTAATCTATCAAGATAAACACACAACAGTGGCCTGGAAGCGAAGCATGACTCCGTTCTCAAGCTCATGTGTTCTGCGATGATAGACTTCCAGATTCTGGCAGATCTTTGGTGCATTTTCCACTTGTTGTCTTACAAGTGTACATACATGTATGCACACACACACACACAGCTTAACAGCCCTGTGCAGAACCACACAGCGCTGAAATGAACTGGTCTGAATCATGTGTGTAGCTAGCTGCCAACCCAGAAAAGCACCTGACACATGGGAATAACTAATTCTTTCCCCTGAACACTGATGTGCCTGATCAGGCTAAAGGTGACAGAGGAGCTCTTACTTCTCTATCAATGGGGTTTCTGTGAAATCCTACCTTGAATGAAACCACATGGACAATGCCAAGTGACAGAATACGACGATGAGACAATGGGATAACAGTGGTGGGGGGGGCAGAAGGAAGTGTATTTTGACAATTTTCTCATCATTGAGGTTGAAAATATTAACAAATAAAAGTAGACAAATATTTAAGAACTTAACAACGGCATACTTTTTTACATCAATCACAGAGTTTTCATGCCACAGGAAGCCCCTCAAGTCCACACAGCCAACCTAATCCTGGTCTGTGGAGTTATTGGGCAACAGCGTTTACGCTCCCACCTCCAGATAACCTTCATGAACCAACGTACCGGAGAGGAACTCCTGACCTCCGGGAGCATGAACCCTGGTCTGGGTCTCCGGGTAAAAGGCTGGTCACTAAAGACGTCAAATGGAAGGAATATGTGTTCACGCTATGCTCTCACACAGACAGCGCCACTGGACGGCGTTATAAATCTCTCCAACGCTTTGGTTCGATGCATTTACAAGAGAAGGAGCAGGAGGCAATAAGGGGCCTCCGTGTGAGGAGGAGCAGAGATTCCTCATCTTCTACTGGATGTTACAAGTGAACAATACCTTAAACCAAACCCCCATCCTGATATTTCCGCTCTCTCTGAGTAATAAGTTGCAATAACAGAACAAATCTTTCCTTTCGAAGCTCAGTTTGAAAAGGTTTATCACCCTTTTAGTGATCAGGGTTTATTTTATGCTATTTGTTTGATGTGCTGGCATTTTTCCTCAGGAATGGCCAGAAGTGGGCTTTGCTAGATTTGGTTCTCTACCATGCAATAGCATCTTTAGCCTGACATGACCCATGGGCCCATGTTGCCTACACAGCTTCAGGGGAACAGGACTACTGCACGTGTGGTGAAATGAAACCAAATCAAAGCGGGTTTACCAAACTGCTGCCCCTCCAGAGGGGCTTTAACCCAATTATTGCCCCACCCCCCAACACCACTCAAATCCAAATTCGTGCTGTCCAAATTTGGTAGCCCCCTCGTTGGTGGTCCCTCGGTACTTTTATGTGTGTCATCTGCAGGGTAAACCGGGTTGGGGTTGGGTGTTACTATTAGAAATACGCACTCCACCCGCCATGTGCCTGCCGAGTGAACAAAACAACATAAATTACTTTTACTCTTAACAAAATCGTAAGGCTCCTAAACAAGCGTTGCTCAGAGGGACCGAGCGGTGATTTATCTCTCTTCTGTCCCCTGTAAAGAAGCCACAGGGGCCTCCCCTCTCCTCCTCTGTGTATCTTCACCTCGCCATTCCCGATTCAAGAGTTTATTAAACCTCAAACAGTTTCCTCGAACATGGCTTATTTTCCAGGAACATGGCCATCGGGGGCCTTTCTCAGACTCAGGAGCGGCTTCTTCGAAAACACTGCTTGGTTTGACGTCTGCCCTCTCTCCTGGAAACGTCATTCTGTGACAGCGAGGTCCAAGGCTAGCGAAGATTAACATGTTTGTGTATCCTCGGCACATGGGTGTTATTTGTGTAAGCACCGGTGACTAAGTGCTGAAACCAAACAGGAAATTCGAGCAACTTTTAGCAGGTGGAATGTTTTCCTAGGATTCAGATTCAACATGGGGGATTAGTCATTGCAGAAGTCTTCCCATACTTTCTTTTCTTACAGAGTTCATGTGCTGGTTTGTTCCACCTGAAGTCCATGTCCAGTTCATACTCACAGTTTTTTTTGGGGGGGATTGTCTACCCAACATGTCTATGACTATGTGATATCTGGTGCTGATAGGACATCAGTATGGCTATGGTGGAGCAAACACACCCCCAAAACAACAGCAAAAACATGCCATTAACTCATCACAACAAGACCTACGGATCAGGTTCCAATGCCGCACTGCATCATTTCATAAACCCATGCTGGTTTTTAATCAACCTTTTCAGCATTTAATGAGGACACTGGAATGTTGTCCAATGTGGGGGGTCAACGAGTAAGGAAAGGGGTCATGTTAGCTGCAAGACATCCATCCACCCATCGTCAACTGCCTATCTGAAATCAGCTCACGGAGTCGTGCTGGAGCCTATCCCAGTACTCATTGGGTGAAAGGTAGGGAAAGACCAGGACAGGTCCCAGTCCATCACAGGGCTTGAGCAGTTAGGGACTCAGTGTCTTGCTCAAGGACCCTTCGACATGCTTTCTGAAGGAACTGGGGACGGGACCACCTATCTTTTAATGACTATAGAACCGCCCTCCCTCCTGAGCTATGTGGGCACTGCAAAACAAATCAGCTCCTGATTTCACCCATCAGGGTCAGAACCCCTGAAGGCAGCGAGGAACAAAGCAGGTTGGCCCACGAGACATTCTAGAAGGTGTTTAAGAAGCTGGTGTGGCCCTGAGTCCTAGAGTCAGTGTTTGTCCGGTGTGCTAGAGAGACAACTGTTTTGTGTGTTTAATCTGACAAGATGGAAAGGTGCATCATGGCGTCTTACCTCCAAGTTCCTTCACATTCAAGATGGCGTTTGGAAATGGCACCGCTTTTATACTGAAACCTGCAGAAAAAAAAACAAAAACCAGTAAAACGATTAAAGAAGGCATGCAAACAGACACTCGTCAGGCTGAGACACATTTACGTAGTGCCAGTGTAAATCAGCTGGTTTTAAGAGTTTTGCCTCTCAGATGTGACATGTCCTGTTCTGCCTGAATTCAAGACAGGGACGTAAGTGAAGGTGCTCTGGAGGCCAGACAGACCTCAACCAAACTGGCATGACTGTTGACTTGTTTGGAGAAAATCATCAAGTTAAACCTTGAAACGAGGCTTAGTGCCCTGTAGAGACTCATTATTTGGCCCTTGTAGGAAGAATTTGGTCCCCATTTCAGAGGGAGAATTAAAAGAGACTCAGTCACTCTTCACAACTCACTTCCCCAGTCCAGCCTGGCTTGGATAATATGGTTTATCATGCTCGTTAGGATTGCAAGCATGAAGAAACACAATTCATAAAGCTTCGTCTCCCAAATGTATGACTATTTTGTTTTCCTCTTTGGGTGTAGAGATAGAGGGTGGGGGGCTTTTGGGGTATGAAGTTTCCTCATCAGTTGTGCTTGTGTAAAAGTTAATGAGCAGATCATTCCAAAACAAAACAACAATGCTCAATAAAGTCTAGTCTCCAGAGCTGAGCATTTCCTCCAGTCACCCCTGCAGCATCCGTCTGCCTTTTCCACGAGCAGCAAGCGAGCCGAGGAGAGAAAGAACTGACAGCACAGCTCGTTGAATGAGAGCGAGGAGAGAGGAAGTGGCTGCGGTGTCAGGGTGAGCCAAACAGAGGAGACTTTTCCCATGGTGGGGTTAGTGGAGGACAGGGCTCATGTCTGAAGCACTACTATGTATTAAGTGGTTGGTTTCAGCAGTGGCTGACCACAGTGCAGTCAGGATCTCAAATCCTTCAAGTAACGCTGAATTCGCTGGGGGTGGGAACTCTGCGACTGCCTGCATTTACACACAGGTGGCGGTTTGGACAAGGGAACCAATGGTGCGGCTCAAACCCACTAAATACACAGCTCTGACTTTTTTTTTTGCAGCAGCTCGTAAAGGCCAATTTCATAAAAGCCCACAGCAAGAGATGGACAGAACCAGAGGGGAGTTCACTTCTTAGCTCCTCATGTTCAGCACTTTGTGGCTCTTGGCAGATGCAGACAGCGCTGACAGCTAAATCTCATTTCAGAGAGGCTCACTAACATAACTCTTCACTAAGGTAAGTAATCGACATATTGGATTTGTTAAGGCCCATTGAGCAGCAGCAGCTGGCTGCAGGTGTCCACTCAGAGACTGAGAATGATGGGCCCATGTTATTTTTCACTTCAAGCCACTAACTTAAGGCCCTCAAATGACTAAACCCTAAATGACTACCTCTTAACTGTGCCTGTTGGTAGAACCAGGGGAGGTAAGAGCAATGGCAGTGTCCTGTAGGGATATACAACCCATAAAGCTTCATCATCTGGACACACTTAAAAACCAGCTCAGTGCTAACACAGAGGGAGAGAGACAGACAGGCAGACAGACACACAGAAAAAAAGAGAGACAGAGAGAGAGAGACAGAGAGAGAGAGAGAGAGAGAGAGAGAGAGAGAGAGAGAGAGAGAGAGAGAGAGAGAGAGAGAGAGAGAGAGAGAGAGAGAGAGAGAGACAGAGAGAGAGAGAGAGAGAGAGAGACAGAGAGATAGACAGAGAGAGAGAGAGAGAGAGAGAGAGAGATGGCCAAACAAGGCTTGACATCATTCCTCTTCTATGATTGTCCCCAGAAATTGACAGCCTGCCACCAAAACCCGTTAAATGTGAGGTGTAAAAGGGGCAGATGCTGACATTCGTGTTATTGTGAGTTTGGCCAGCCGATCTAACCTAGTGTACAGGAGGAGAACATTCAGCCATGCTGTCTGAGGGGAACGTTGAAAAAAAGAAAGAAAACATGGAGTCAGTCTTACAAAATGAAATACCCTTTTTCTCCCCTCACGAGTAGAATTCAGAGTACTGACTCAATACTGGGACTTGGTGGCTTTTATTTAAGGATTGTTTTCGGGTCAAATTCACAAAAAGTCATGACAGTAGCCATCTTTGAACTCAATGTTGATGGAAATGGAAAACCGAGAGAGATGAGTTGGCTCATTTCTTGTGCCGAAGAAAGGAAAAGAATATTCCCTACCAGACCAAGTGTTGGTAGCTGTTGCTTTTATATCGAATTAACTCGATATCAGTATTAATATTACTGTATGACTTTGCGTGTTCTCGAGAACCCCGCCCCCCGCAAACTCACACGCCCACTTTTTTCCTTAGCCAATCATTGTAGGAGTGCATTCGCTGCTAAACTCTTCAGTGGACATTTGAGCCGCCCCTCATCTCTTGGTCGAGCTGTGATTGGACGGCTATGAGACGGCCTTGTTAAGACCTGCGTCACTGTCACCAGTCTCATCATTCGGAGAAAGACGAACCACAAAGTCCATGTCAGGAGATTTGATCGTTTCCAGCTGAACGTTTCTTTCCAAAACAGATTTTTTTAAACTATTCGACATTTTGATGCGACTTTCACCAACGGATGACGAGTATTGAGGTAATATTTAGCTTTGAATACGGTGTAAGCTATAGCGGTGGTTTTGCTAGGAGCATGGCGACATCACGGAGGGTGTTGTGATGTCAGTGTTCTGGGGAGGTTGGTGTATTTGTAACAGCTAAAGAGGTTCAGGTTAAATCCACAGCGGACAAACGGGGAATGAGAGAACAATATCATGCGGATGTTAGCTAGCTCTACCGGAGAGATCTTCACTGGTAATAACACACATTGAAAAACAACAATTAACTTGATATAAGACATGACAAACGTAACCTAAGACATGGGATATCCAAACAGATGAAACCATTTTATCTTTGAATTTACTTTTCAAGTAAATTGACAGTGCTTTGTCCTCGGACATTCACAGACATGTTACCTTACCTGGCAAATCCTCCATTGCTTTGGGTTTGTCCGTACCACTTGACGCATGTACAAATTTACAACAGTAGGTGACGTAGTTTCCCCATTTAGTGGGAATTTAACTTGAACCTTTCTAACTATGTTACACATTGAGCCTGATTTTAGGGTGTTAGAGGCCAGGGCGGCATTCTCTGCCCTCTGACCCCGATGACTTGTACATTGTGTTTAACGTAGACCCTGAACAAGACAAACCCAGCAGTCAGTTCTGAGCTTTTCATCGACAGGTTCGAAGGGGAATGGGCAAGGCCTTTTACTGCTGACTGGATGAGGAAAGACACACCACCATGTTTCTCCTGGGTCCTGACATATTGCCACATGGTGACTGCAAACTCTAGCTGATTTCACCTTGTCGGAGGGATCGGGGAGGGACAAGACAGGGACACTTTACATTAAGGGCTATACTCAAACTTCTTTTTGTGTCTGTGGTGTCTGTACAGTGTTACCTTTTCATGTTTGGTTTTGGGTTCTATTTGCCTTTTTTTGCGTTGATTTAAGGAGGTGCAGTTTGCGCGTCTCTGCACCCTTTAAAGAAGACTGCTTTTATTATCATTATTATAATTATTGTTTGTGATAATAAGTTGAGGAGAGATGATGCAATCATTCCAGGAAATCCTGCAAAGCTGATCTGTGCTCTTCTGTAAGGTCTGAAGAAATTGTGTCCTGTAACAAGAAATCCAACTACGATCCCTGTTTTGCTTTAAGGCCTTGATGCGGGGGGGGAATATTATTATTATTTGTTTGTTTGTTGTTGTTGTTTTGTCCCTACGTCTGGTTGTGAAACGGACCTCATGCTGGTTGATGACTTTAATAATTTTGGTTTGATTCCCACTTTTTCGTGGGTCCGGGGGAAATAATGAGGCCTTTGTCGGAGAGTCTCGGGCTTGCAACCTGAACCACCGCATCTGGACACTGGAAGCTTTCTGCCAGACAGACATACTCATTCACTATGATCCATGTTTCCATGTGTTCTCAGTCACACACTGGTTGTGATGCCACATGTGGGGCTTATTCTTACGCATTATCACCACAGTCATCATCAAATACCTTATTTATTTATCTATTTATTCAATGGTCTATTTGTTTATTTATTTGCTTTGTGGGTTTTGAATCTTTGAATCTCAATGTATAATCCTGAATTTTGAATATTTAACTTTCTAGTGTGATTTTAAGAGGAGAGGACCTTTGTATTCTTGAGAGCGAGGAAGAAGAAAAAACAGAAGAGCCAACGCAATCGTAGAGAAAAGAGAAAACCGCATGACAAAGTCAAAAGCCAGCATCGGTGACGTCACAGCACTGACTTGTGATGTCACCGCATGTATGTGTATGCATCTGTTTTTGATCCGTGTGCCCATGTATTAACTTTCGATGTCTTTGTAGAAATGCCGAGCCTAAAATCTCGGGGGGAGACCACTGGGGGAGGGGATGACGGGGAGACCCCAGTCATGATCTTTACGTATTCAAGTCCATGTGTTAGGAATTCATGGGGGCCTGTGAGTACTGAGGAACATTTAAAGCAGGGGCCATTGATCGATCCCAGTGTCTCTCTCTAAGCTATGTTCACCAAAGCAAGAACTTTTCACATGTGGAGCTGTGATTACTGATGACAGTGTGACTACAGTTGTTAGTAAGATCGGTCTGAAACAAACGGGGGGGGTAGATTCCAGTGCAGTCAATGGTGACACCGTTGAGTTTTGGTAATTAGAGTGATGGCTGACAAAAGGGCCTGTCGCTGTTGTCTGCAAAAAAGTGAGGGATGGAGTGGGATAAGGATGCCTATTTTCACCCATGCATTTTGAATTTATGTTGTGTTCCTTGAGAATCTAAAGGCCTTTGCATAAAAAAACCTTATCAATCACACGAACGACTTTGGAATATCCGATGCTAACCAGTATCGTTGAGTACGGCAGGGCGTAGTAACAGTTTGATTCGGTGGACTGCTCCTGCGGTGATGCCGCTGCAGGAGCAGTTGGAGACTGTGAAGGGATCTGCCTTGGGTGTACAAGTCTGCAAAGGCAATGTGGAGCTGAAAACACGGTCACGCCCCTCAAAGCAAAAATGCAGGGAACGAGGTGGGAAGACGCACAGGACACGTGATAATTCTGTTGTGTCTTCATGTCCTTTTACTTTTTTCCTCTCGTACTGTTGAAGGTCTTTGGATGTTGTACTTCACCTTTATTTTAGGACAACTGCTGTGGATTTGTAGAGCTCATCGCGTGTGTGCGTGTGTGTGTGCGTGTGTGTGTGTGTGCGTGTGTGTGTGTGTGTGTGTGCGCTAGTATATCTGCACGTGTTGCTATATGTGCATACTGGTACCTGCAAGTAGTGATTAATGTGATCACAGACATAAATGTGCACAGGTTTACTCTGCTCTGTCCCCCCTCTTGGCCAGACTCTGACAGTGGCATAACGCACAGTCATATGGGATTCTTGGTTTCTAAGACCTACACTATGTCTGAGGATGGGTACGGATGCCTGTCGGGCCTCATACCCGCTCTAGAGCTCATGGCACTTTTTGTGGCAGCTGCCATGCATGACTATGACCACCCTGGGAGGACCAATGCCTTCTTGGTGGCTACCAGTGCCCCACAGGTAAGCATGTCATCCAAGCTATGCTACACAAAACCCTTGTTCACCCGATACAGTAGATGTGATGGTTACCCTGCATGTGTGCAGGGTGGTTGGAGGAGTGTATGAGGTGCGTTGACTGGCCTTTAGATCATATCACATATTCATTGATGCATCATACGGCCTGAGGTGTCAACTTTCTGACATGATGTTGACTGTATATGTATCATCTCCTTCCTGGTCTTTAATCTTTCTGTGTGTTTGTGTGAGTGTGTGGTTGTTTATCCCTGCAATACACACCCGTGTACATGTTGCTATATGAATTGAGTCATGCTCCGTGATTTAGATAGGAATCCTAGAATGCCTAGTCAGTCCATTTGGACACAAAGTTTAGAGGGAGTAATGTTTCATCGATTATCTAAGTGACTTAAATCAGTCTCAGCTGACTCTACAGATCTCCGACCTTATGAAGCGTACACTGCATAACAAATGAAAGCGGTGATCAGTGTCCATGTGCACTATTCACACAGGATTATTAATTAATAACTTAAATCTCAGCATTGTAAGATGGTTCTGTATTTGTATGACCGTGTGTGTTCAATTAGCTGTCTACACGCATGTGTATGCTAACATAAGTGCATCTGTGCTCACAGGCAGTGCTTTACAATGACCGGTCGGTTCTGGAGAACCATCATGCTGCCTCGGCCTGGAACCTCTTCATGTCCCGGCCAGAGTTCAACTTCCTTGTCAACCTGGACCACGTGGAGTTCAAGCGTTTCCGTTTCCTGGTCATTGAGGCCATCCTGGCCACTGACCTCAAGAAGCACTTTGACTTCCTGGCGGAGTTCAATGCTAAGGTAGGTCTGAAACAAAGGTTATGGGAATGTATTGATGAGGTGGTTGATGGAACCATAAAGACCTGAAGACCCACTGGAGAAACGTTCCTTCTCAGAGTATAACATATTAGTTAATCACTAAATGACTCACTTCTGGATGAGGTGATGGAGGATTTCATGTAACAGTAACATTAGATTATAAGATAATATCAGATATTCATTTTTATTAGTCCCACTAGGGGACTTATGAATTAGTATTTTATAAAATCTTAATATATTATTAATAATTACCTTCAGATTTGAACGCTTCAGTATGTGTGTTATTTATTAATTCTGTTAATTTGGAAAAAAAATGTGATAGGTTGGATTATTTAGTCTCTTTTGAAGTGTTAGCATCTTTTTCTCCTCATGTCTGTGACTGAATACATCCACAAAGACACAAGTACCAAAAGTGTGCCAATAGTTAAAAGATGAAGGTTCATTAAAATGGAAATGGCCAGTGGCTTTTGATTTCACAGAACTCTGCAGGATCCGAAATATATTCAGCTCATCTCAAAACACACTAAGCTTCCCAAGACTTTTCAGGAACTAATTACAGCCGTGGACAGAAGTTTGGCTTTCAGTTAGAAGGGTCTTAGGATTTTCCACTTGTTGGCATTAATAGAACACTTGTGGTATTAAACAGCCAGGGTCTGTCCACTAGCTTAAACCTGACTGGCTCAGCACCAAGACCAACAGCTCTGCTCCTCACAGTGGTTCAACCTGCTTTCTCATCTCCGTTTCTCCCTTCTTGGAAGGAAATTAACTTTCTGTGAAAACTCATCAAAATTCCCACTTGTTCTATTCATCCTCCAGGGTTATCAGGTTGGAATGATAAGACTGGAGGAGTCTGAGATCTGCCCTCTAAGGATGCATTGCTCACTGAGTCTTCCTAGAAATGATGTGAACTTCATCCTGACAATTAAATTCAATAGATATTAATAGATATCAAGGTCATGATCAAAAAGTAGATAATAAACAAGTCATCTTATGCTGAGGAGAATACAATTGGTTCTTGCTCGTAGACACTTCAGTCTATCATGTCTTTTTGAATGAATTATAGTTTTATTAGAGGCAAACCACTCTAAACACCCATAAGCAGATGCACACGATTGCTCTGCTGCTGGTCACTGACTCACCCTTGGCCTGACAAACAAAACGCTGCAGGTTTTTGGTTAGATTTTATTGTAGTGCCGTAACCTTTACTTGTCACAGTGTATTCGAGCATGTTTACCAGAAGCTGTAAAACTCTGTGGTTTTGTTCTTCTAGGTGGGCGACGACCCTTCCACAGGAATCGATTGGTCCAATGAAAACGACAGGCTGCTGGTCTGCCAGATGTGCATCAAACTAGCTGATATCAACGGGCCCCTCAAGTGTAAAGACCTGCATCTCCAATGGACGGAGGGCATCGTCAACGAGTTCTATGAACAGGTTTGTAGAC
Organism: Regalecus glesne; assembly: GCA_900302585.1. Lineage (NCBI taxonomy): Eukaryota > Metazoa > Chordata > Actinopteri > Lampriformes > Regalecidae > Regalecus > Regalecus glesne. Next base: position 12,104 of record OMLC01068349.1, read on the forward strand.
TGACTGTTTAAAGATATCCAACTATTTATATAAATCAAATTTGTCACAAAACAGCAGAAGCATGTCTCACATGCTTGGTTTCCGGCTTCGCCCCCCCCCTCAATTATGACTTAACTGAAATCCCCATGGGGATATTTCAGTCGTTTGTAATAAATAGTTTTAGCATTTTAGCCCAGACACTGAGGGAACCTGGACTCCTGGTGCCTAGCAGCAGAGGCTCTAGTGCAGATTCACTGCTAGACTCTAGCAGATGACACCTGCCTGTCACAAAACACTGGAACTGTCAAGGAAGACCCAGCATGGCATGAGTCACATGACACAGACTCACTGGTGTTGCCCGTTGTCGGGGAAATGACCCTCACTTTAAGACGTCTGAGTGCAGCCATATCTGTGTACATTCATGCCGTGTTGTATGGCAGCTACATAGACCACTTGGATCAGAGCTCAACTACTGGATTAGACTGCCAGCTTTCTGAATGGGCCCACCTTTCTGACGTTGTCTGTGAGAGGAAAGCCAGATTCAATTTATATTCAATGACATTTCATCATTTTCCAGGTGTCTTCCTCTCACACTCTAGTAGTTTGATAAACGCCATGTTGTTTGTCGTCTGGAGGGATCTTGATGTATGACTACAACTAAAAATCACAAGTGCCACATCAGCCTGACTCTGCCACAGATGACTTGTGGGGTGATACCTGAAACAAGTCATTTCTGACCATCTGTGTGACGGGTAGGAATGGACACTAACTGAACTCTGCTCTCTGTAGGGGGACGAGGAGGCCAGCTTGGGCCTTCCCATCAGCCCTTTCATGGACCGTTCGGCACCACAGTTGGCCAAGCTTCAGGAGTCCTTCATCACACACATCGTGGGACCACTGTGCAACTCCTACGACTTGGCTGCCCTCATGCCTGGACGCTGGGTGGAGCCAAACCCAGAGGAAGAAGAGGCAGAGAGAGCAGAGAATGAAGACGAAGAGGACACCGCAGAAGATGCATCCACCAGCTCGGAGACATCACGTTAGAATAAGCTCTTTTCCAAAGCGTTGGTGACAGTGTGTTATTTTAGTGGAGAGTTGGAGCTTGTGTGACAAGTGACTTGAGTTTTACTTCCATCTTCTTTTATAGGGGAGAGATTATATTGAAATGCTTCCCATTCAAGAGCTTAGAAACCAGCCTAAGAATCCATAAGTATGAAAAGTCTTTTTTCTTTCTGTTTTTCCAGAGAAAGCTGCTCCCAAGAAGAGGGGTAAAGTCTTCTGCCAGATCACCCAGCACCTGCTGGAGAACCATGAGATGTGGAAGAAGGTGATCATGGAAGAGGTCCAGAAACAGGGCCAGGGGGCAGACTCTGTCCGACCCAGCAATGTAGCAGAGCCAATCCTGGCTATTCATGAAGAGGAAGAGGAACTGGTCAGCAAAGAGGAACTGATAGAGGGGGAGGAGCCTGAGGAGGGGGTGGAGGTGGATGGAGAGGAAACGGGTTGGCCACTCCCACCACAGGAACTGACAGAGGATCTACAAGAGGGCAAGCCAGAATGAGAAGGCCTGGGCCAGGGACAGAAGGGAAAAGAAGCTTTTCGTTAATCCTATCGACAGAGTCCTGTTTTTGTTGCCAGCACATCACTTTGACACAACACTGTAGAAGTATGGGAAACGTGTGCCTCAGAAAAACCTAAAAACAGGGTGGGTGAAACTGTGTTTTACGCATTTTAAGTAACTTTCCAGTTTGACCAAACTTTTTAAGGACTTTTCCATATTTCAGTATGGGATTGCTGACGTACTTTGGGATACAGACTCTTTTGCTACTGTTGATAGGAGAGGAAGACTGACTGTGCAGACCTCAATCCAACATGTAAACAAAGACAGGACTGCAGAAATTTGCTGCCAGTTTATACATGAGAAATATTTTCTAAAAGAAATTCTATATAAACATTACATTTATTAGTTCTTGTATTTCAGTTTTAAGAAGGGAATTTTGGGCCACGTCATAGTTTCTCTACGTGCAGATCAAAAAGGGGTCAAATCAAGTGAGACTCATCTGGGCTCCTTCATTTCCTCCATCAAAAGTTGTCCCTCTGCGGTGCTTTGCAGACATAGCAAGCGTTCTCTGCCCATCACGTCAGATTTTACAAGCTGTAGAGTCTCAGAAATGAAAGTCCTGTTGGTTTTGTCATCTAACGCTGCTAGTCTCAGCCTCATTGTTAACTAGTGTAGCTGTATTATCTAGTCATGGTGTGTGTGGGGGAGAAAGATAAGCAAACTCATCAGGTCAGCTGTGATCCCTGAAAGTCTTTCCCTAGACATGTTAGGTCACCATAGCCAAGCTAACTGACAGACATATTGTTTGAATTTTACAGGGCCTCGTGGTGGTGAATGCCTGAGACCAAGATTGGGTAGTGTAGCAGTAGGTATCCGGTCACGCGTGTGCTATCAGGGACAGAAACAAGAGGACGGTTTAACCCAAGAAAAACCCACATATTGGTGCAATATGACAGAAGTGACATCCAATCAAAGGTATAGTGATCCCATGTTCTCTCAGGCAACCATGACTGAGTAGCTGTTGCCTGAAATGTCCTAAGAGGGTTTGTGTAGGGCCTGAATCTTTAAATTCTTCCCATTGTTTGTTGCCATTCCAAGATGGATTCTGACTGATGTACTGTACCGTTTAAGTGCTGTAGTGGCCCTCGGGATGTGAATAGCCACCCGTGTTGGAGGCAGACTGAAACTTTTTACTAGAATCATCCAGAATTCACCATTTAGCATAACCATGTGTGACACACGAGGACAGCGGGTCATGACACAAGTCGGATGGGACACAAACTATTTCACAACAGGCACTTTGTGAGTTATTGGATTAAGTAAGGCTTCAGTTTACTATGTCTTTGTTTGGCTAGCAATGGACACTGTACTGTCTTTCAGGATGAACACACACACACACACACTCCCTGTTTCTCTCTCTGTCCGTCTCTCTCCCCATGGGGACATCTGTGACCCTAGAGTAGGTGGTAGGTCTCATGTGGATGTACTTCTTCAGGTTTTCCACTTGGTGAAATCAGATCATTTGGAACATACTGGTCTACTGGTTCTGACGCTCTGCTCTCTGCGGTGGGGAGATGAAGTCACCCAGCAGCATAGCGTGAAGGGGTTTCTGTGTGTCCAGCATATGATGTACCTCCCTGGTTCCTGCCAGTTCTCTCCTGTTTGACCAGGATAACTCTCTGGGAAGTTTGATCATGTCAGGAGCTACACAACTTGGTGTGAAATAGTCCAGAACACCAGGCTGATATCTAGTCCAAGCCATGAGGGACTCTGTCACGAAATGTGTAACTAGAGATAAAACCTCATTCATTTAGACCACGGGTACCCTGGACTACCCACCCCGGGAACACAGACTTGGCTGTGAAGCCAGCCAGCAGTACCTGGCCGGTGGCATCATGAAGGGGGGCATAACTGTAATGTGATGGTGGTACGACCATGTGGTTGTCAGGCATCGACAGAGAGACAAGTGGATTGAATGGACTGGTTTTGGGGTCGCAGGGAGGCGGGGTCGCTTTATTGAACTCAGGTGATTGAATGAAGGGAAAGATTAGCGAGAGAAGTATTTGTTCATAAGTTAGACTGTGCTAAGAGGTTTGAGAGAGTGAAGAGTTTGGTGTCTGTGAATCCTGCCCCTAGATGTGGGTCATGTCAGCGTCAGTACTGCAAACGGCACAACAGAGTTTTAGCAATAGCTACGGAAGCTGTCACTACGTTTTAGGCACCTTAAGAAATTGTTTATGTCTCCCACCAGATACTTTGTTGGAATTTTAAAGTTGATCGGTAATTTAGAATCGGACATGTTGGTTAACACGGCTTGTGACTGATTGTGATGCAGTTCTTACCATCTGTCTATTGGGAGAAAGTTTAGCAGGTAGAGAAGTTTAACAGACTGCCCCTCGTTCAGCTCGTCTCGGCTGATCTGAGTTTTCTGATGCTCGTAAACGTCATCAGACACCCATTTACTTACAACGAATCAGATCAAACTATCAAGACCCACCCGACCTTCTACTTCCCACTCACTGGCTCGCTCACGGATATTGATGAGGACCCCTCCCCTCACTCCCCACTGAGATGATGGAGAACATTGATGGATAAAGGTACGAGACGCAGCCACTCACAAATCAAACGTTGCCGACTTTAAAAAAGAAATGTTCAGTGTGATTGACGAGTTTGGGCCCCATGCTGACTTCTAGACAAACACACCACACAGTTGAGAGCAATAGATACACAAATCCTTTTCTGTTTCTACCCTCAATGTGTTCAAAACACATCTCGTCATGTCCTTGCCTGCCTAATGGAGATCCCCATTGGCGACAGTGAAAGCACCATCTTCACAATCCTCTAGTCACTGCTGCAGCAGAGGGAGGAGTGTGTCCATGAGGGGACTTCTTCACATTACATGGTCTGATTCATTCCACAGACGTCTCATTTTAAGCATCCATTGAAGCATTTGTATTTCAGCTCGGTCACTGACTTTACTTTTGTAACTTCATTGGTTTTATTCCATTGCTAT
>OMLC01068350.1:0-10595 GCA_900302585.1 Regalecus glesne
GTAGAACAGGACAAGTTCCAGTTTACAGCACCAGTGTAGGCATGGCTCTCTGGTGCTGAGCGAGCTGGTGTTACATCAGCGCTACAGTGTGGAGCCTCGCTGTAGGTCTAAACACTGAGGTCTCAAATAAGAGCATGGGATTTACTGGTGTGCGTTTCTTTTGGGGGGATCTGATGTGGCGTCCCACGAGCTAAACCCCCAGAAACACCTGTGGTGCTCCTGTCAAAATAGAGAAGGACTGACTTGCATGAGAACGCGTCCTTTCTGGATCACAGTCATTTAACGTAAAGAGTGAAAAATAATTCTTCTGACAGGTTTAATTATTGTGAGCAGCTGATCAGAAGAGACCTTTTCTATTAAAACTAAACGGCACGTTATCTGCATGGCAGCAGTTCAGAGAACACCAAATCACAGAACTCCATTAGACCCCTTCCATGGACTCTTCTATGGAGCATGCTGACACGACAGAGACGTGGTTTGACATTCTGCATCTTCGAGGTCCCCACACCGAGGCAGCACTTGTCTGTGATCCAGCCAAACATATGGAAACTATAATAGAAAACAAATGGCAAGAAGAAGCGCTTCCATCCCCAAGCGCCGGTCAGCCCTTGCACCGATCCAATGAGAGCACTCAACATGAGGTGTGAGTCAAAACGATCTGCTGCACAAAGAGCAATATGAACAGAAAGGCCTCTGGGGTATACGAACACATGCCGACAGCCCTCTATGTACAGTCAAACAGTTCAAGCCCCAACCCACCACCCCGTCCGAGAGCAGACAAAGCAGGATGGGTAAGCGACATGGAACAGTGCCCCCTGCAGGACAGGGAGTTCACAGTCTGACGTCAACAGTCCAAGTGAGTTGAGATGGCATCAAGATGAGTTGGCCTGATGAAACCTCCCTGCCAGGCCAGACGTGGCTTCAGGCCTTGAATACAACAGTGGCTGGGATGTCCTGATGAATGCACATCTAAAGACTGGAGGCGAGGAAGAAAGGACTGCTTTGGTTTCCTCTTGTGAGGCTTGAAAACACAGGTTGGGTTAGGATCTGGAAATAGGAATGGATTGAGTTCCTTTGAAACTGAATACGCAGCAACCTTCTTTCTAAGACGTCGGCAAGCCGATGCGGCGGAGATGGATAGCAGAGAGCGATGACCTCGCGTCTGACCCTCGGCGTTCAGCAAGCAGATAATCAACATAAGGCAGTGGGAGTCAAATAAATCAATTTATCCTCCATTTTGCATTGATTGCGGCACATTCTCACTGGTGCTGAAGTCTCTCAGGAGGCGGCGGCCTCCGGCCCGGGCGGGACACTGTTCCAGCCGCTGCATCGCCATAACAAGAAAAATAACTCCTCATATAAGGGAATCCTTATGTTTCATACTCGCACACGCACACAAAAATAACTCTGAAAAGTGCAGATAGAAAACACCTGCTTTGCTTAAAGGCTAAGAGTATGGGCTTGTAGAGACATGAGTGGGGGAAGCCAGTCAAAATATAAGGCCAGCTAAATTGCATAGAACTTGGATAGTGCATTGATGCAGCAAAAGGCTGTGCTCCTTTCCCCTGTCAGGTGTGGCGACGCTGCAGATTTCCCTCACAACTCAACACCAACCAGACAGACACACACCTTCACTAGTCAGTCTCTTTGGCAGAAAACGCTTGAGTAACCTGTGTGTGTGTGTGTGTGTGTGTGTGTGTGTGTGTGTGTGTGTGTGTGTGTGTGTGTGTGTGTGTGTACATACACACATATGTATGTATGTATGAGGGAATGACCAATCATGTTGTCTTCTCCATTAGTTGTAATTTGATCACATATAAATATCTTGTCATTCTGCTGACTATCCTGCTTAGGAACGTGGCGGCTGATTGGCGAAACAGCTTAGTAGGTTCCCATTTGTCACGCTGAGTCAGAGCCTGAGGAGTCATGGAGGTCATATTAGTTCAGCTCAGCTGCCTAACAGATGGCATGTGATGCAGTGACATGGTGAAGTATCACCCCAGTCCCAAGCACGCTGGACACCGATGGAAAATTCCTCACGGTCCAATCCTCACCATTCACTCGATCTTGGCATGGTATGTTGGATCCAACTGGTCGACCTGACTTTGACTTCAGCACCCAAGGATGACGGCCGATGAATTAAAACCAGTGCAAGGGATCAACTTTTTTTCCAGCATTCCCAGTAATGAAGGATCCATGTGACGAAGGCTATGGAGGCGGAGGTTGCACCACCTACCCATCTAACATCAGTCACATGACCATAAACGCAGCATGGTAACATCACTGGTCTCAGATCAGCATTCCTACAGCTCCTGTAATGGACCTTAAAATTACAGGTCCTGAAACTCTCCTCCAGATGTTTCATTATTCTGCCAGCTGTCTGCAAACACAGTCACTGCCCTCCACTGTCAGGAGAGACTGATGTCGTCTCCATCGGCCTCCGGTGGGGTCGGCGTAGCTCAGGGGTCGGGGTGGTCATCTAGTAGTTGGAAGATTGATTCCTTCAGAACCTGTCAAAGTGTCCCAGAGCCAGACACCGAGTCCTCTAACTGCTTTGGACAACAAAGGAGAATGATCCTGGTGGTACGTTTGTATTCTAGATGTTCATCAGTGTGATCTGTTCCTGTAAGGGGAGGTTATCATCATCATGACGACAGGAGCTCCAGTTCCCTGTTTCACACCCCCCCCAGTATTCCAGGACCTAAACCCATAGTGTTGCCCTGACATCCAGTCCCCCCTCAGCTTTGTGCTGAACATGTCATGTTATTAGCCCCGAGGCTGCTTGGTGCTGATTGGTTCATGATCAGATGTCATGAGTAGCTTATCTTATTAGAAGAAGAAGAAGCTTTAGACCTGTTTACATCTTTTAGACCCGATGTCCTGCATCCATCTCCATCCAGCCCTAAAGTCTGCCATGAATCCAGCCTGTACTGAAGACAGGCTGACCCTGTGGATACTCAAAATGTCTACATGGTATGAAAATCACTCTTTTTGCTCCAATTCTCTGAATGCATTTGATTTTTTTTTTTTTATTAAAAAAAATAATTTGCCACATCTCATTTTAAAGAGAAGTCTCACAGACTCCCCTTCAGTCTGGTGTTGTGTGCTCTTGATGTGGGATCGCCATCGGCTGCTAAGACGACAGATCATTCTGAGGCTTTATTTCCATCCGTCCATCAGCAGCCACTCATCTGAAGCCGGGTCACGGGGTCATGCTGGAGGCCTTTCACCCAGCGCTCACTGGGTGAAAGGCAGAGAAACACTCTGGACAGGTCCTTCTATCGATGCAAGATAAAGTTCCTCTGGTGCTACTTCAGACTACTTTGACCTCTACTGGGTGCCAACAGGTTTACGTCACATAATGGGACTGACTGAACGTCATGGTTGTTACTCGTGGGCTTGGCCAGAGTACCAATAGAACAAGATTTGTTGTGTAGGTCAAGTTTTTCTTGTGTTGATCTTCATTTGGAATCAGAATCGATTTAGAATCAACTCCATGAAGTCCAGCAGGAGGAATCTGAGACTGAATCAACTTTGGGACATTTCACATCGTCCATCTCTGAGGGAACACTAGTGACTACGGCCATTGTGGGGTAGCAGGCAGTCGTCCAGGCGAGGCTGCAGCAGCGCCTTGTCTGGAGGCCGCCGCCGGGACGGAGGAGGGGAAGATCACAGCTTCAGGATTTCCGCAGCCGGACAACCCACTACTGCTGTGAAGCCTGTTGTCTGAAGCCATTGTCTTCTGGAATAAACACACTTTGGGTGAAGCGTCACTCTGTTTACACTGTGTCACATAAAAACATGACGAATCACACAGAATACGAACTAAGTTCTTTGTAAGTTCTTGGTCAGTAAAACACGGGAACACCCACAGTGGGCAGATGGAGGTCAAGTCACTTGTCCATTGTGAAGTCTGCAAGCAGTGTGATGCTCCCTCCTTGTGTGGATGAGGGCCGAGGATTATGGGAAACTCAAAAAGGCCCAAAAAGCAGCTCCCCAGACGTCCTGAAGATGGAGCAGGTTTCAGGAGCAAATGTTCACCAATAGCCAGCGGCCTGTTCGGTGGACGTTTACCCCTAACTAACTGACCCATACAACCTACTCCTGTAAAATAAAGATCACGAAGAAGAAACTGAAGGTTGCTGCTTCAAGTCACCCTGTCCCTCACATCAAGAGGGAGACGTCCATTTTTACGAGTCCAAATTAGTCCCCACGTTGTGATGGTGGTCCGTTACACCTGGTTTAGTCAGTCTCCACTAAATAACTACATATTTTGTCGCAAGTGCCATTAGCAATGACTAAATAGAGGGCTTTTTATGTGTAACTTGTCGGGTATGTTATATTTTGATGAGTTTTAATACATCGGATGAAGTTTTGCCCTTTGCCGATCCTGTCGGAGAGATAGGAACTGAAACAGCCTCCAAAGGATGTCCCGTCCCGGGTCTCTTCCTTCGACACAATGCAACTCAACACGCTAGCGGCCACACAAAGAAAAATCCATGTATGGTGTCACGTAAAACCAATTCTTATCAGTCATCACCAGACGTGAGGTGATGGCTGCCTGCAGGGCACCTGTCCTCACTTTGTGATTCTTTCTCGGCTTGTTTCGCGGTGTATGGGGCGTTTTTTGGCGTTAACCTTTGAGCAGCAAACACTATACAACGTGTCAGAAGAGATCCAAGAGGAAGCCACGACAACGACGGACAAAGGGCCAAAAACACGTGTTACGGGGCCTGGTCTGGATATACAAGACTAGCAAACTTCAGATCAAATTTCCGGATGATGACATTCTCTGATTGGCTAAACCTAACCTTTACCAATCAGAGACAGGTGTTCCCGGACCCTAACCAATCAGATGCAGGTGTGCTTGAAGTGAGTCGGGGAAAACTCCCAGGAGGTGACCGACATATTGTTTGTGCCTGTTGAATTTGCCCCAGACCCACAGTGTCTGTGTGCTGACACTTGTCCGGTGTATCTTTGGCGTAGCACCGGCCCCCAGACAGCTCAGACGGGCAGATATCCACAGCAGACCGACCCAAACGGGGTTTGGTCGCCGGTTCCTCTGTGGAGGCGCCTTGGAGAGGTGTGGGAGTGAGGATTCAGGCGTCAGGATCCCGTGTTTGCTGGTCGTCCCACCGCTGGCGTTCCTGCTCACCGTCCCGGTCTTCCTGTCCTCGGTCACCTGGTGATGGAGGCCACATGGGAACGAGGTTAAAGGACGGAGAAGCTTTAAAGAACCGTCGAAGGGATCCCGGGCAGATTTGTCGTGTCTCAATACCGCCCTCCCGTGCTGTCCCTGCCAACTTCACCTGCTCCCTCCCCGGGGAGGTTCGTCACGTCTTAACCCCGCCCTCCCGGGAAGTCTCTGCCAACTTCACCTGGTACACCGCCCCGGCATTCTCGGCAGCAGAGCCCCGAGCGGACCGTTGGTGCCGCTCAGACTCTCCTCCGCCAACATGGACTACGAGAACAAGATACTCCCTCACGCCGGAGGGTACGGACGGTACAACAGGGTTGTCATCCTCTTCAGCTGGTTCCCGAACTTCGCCGTGACGCTGAATCTCTTCTGTGACGTCTTCTACACACTGATCCCGGAGTCGTACCACTGCAAACCTGACCCCAAGCTGCTCCCCTCCGCCTTCCTGCTCAGCAACTTCTCCAGGGAGGGCTACCTCAACCTCTCCATCCCCTGGGTCAGCGGCTCCGGCCTGAGCCACTGCGAACTGTTCAAGTACCCGACCAACGTGTCCGACTTCTCCCTCAACGTCCCCAGGGAGCGGGTGTCCTGCACCCGGGGCTGGGAGTACTCCGACGCGGCGGGGCTACAGAGCAACTATGTGACGGAGGTGAGCGTTGGAGACGCCCGCCCGGGTGTGGGTCGGTACCGTCCTCATGTTCTACACGTATTCAACGTGTTTCTCATTCTGTTCAGTTGGACGACTTTCGGTTAGTTCTGTCATGTTCTGGGTCGGTTCGTCTACTTGTTATCGCTTCCACCGCCTGCCTCCGCCCGGCTGCTCTGGTTGTGAAATGCGTCAATCAATTAATCAATGGAGTCAATGGAACAAATCAATCAACAATCAATATGTCGCTGTTTTGTGATTTCGTGTTGGCGTTAGATGGAAACGTGTTGAACTGGCGTCGGCTTGGGGAGGGGGGGTAAACATTCTGTATGGAGGCAACGTTTTGACACAACAGTGACTCTATTTAAGTTCGCTCATCGAGTCTCGGAGAGTTTGGTAGGCCGATTTAAATACGACCCTGTGCGTGGATCCGCGGGGAGGGAGACGCTTCAGAACCGCTTCGTGGATGCTCGACGGTCACGATTTGAAATAGTTTGTCGTAGCCTGACACTGAAATCGCAGAAGTCAGGGCCTGTGTTGAGTGTGACCTGTGTTTGCCTGTACCACAGGCTGGTTATCTGTTCGGCCATGTGATGATGATGAATAGGGTGTTCAGAATGTTCAGTCAATATTTGTTGGAGTCAAACTTCCTCAGCCTGCGGCTCTTTTATTGGCCCGAAACGTTCTCCCAGTGTGAAAGTGTGTCATGGGGCCTATAGGTGACCCGTCAACGACAGTGAGGGAAAAGCATCCTCCATAACCAAGCCCTACATCCTGAGCATGGGAAACATGCCTAGTTAACATGTCTGCCATCTGGGGCTCTGCAGGGGACAGTAAACCCTTCCTCAGAGTAAGCCGTGTATGAACACAGAGAAAGATGGTCTCCAGTACTCTGGTGTCACACAGTGTGTGTGGTCCCCCACCAACCACAGCTTCTGTGCATTTAGTTGTTTCTGTGCCTAAGATGGCGTTGGAACACGAGGACATCCATCCATTTGTCCATCGTCAACCGCTCATCCTAAGTCAGGATGCAAGCCATCCTGGAGCAGGGAAAGGCCCCGGACAGGTCACCACTCCATCACAGGGCTCGAGCAGTAGTGGTGGCTATAATTTGTATAGTAGTTGAGGGGGGGTGAGCATTTTGCTGAAAAACACGTCAACACACTTTCTGCAGGGGTCAGGGATCAAACCAACAATCTCCCAATTACCAGACGGCCGTCCTGACTCATGAGTAAGAAGCATGAGGATGAATACAGCAGTCGACTTTCTTTGCCTGCCGTGCTTTATATTCACATTTTGCAACAGACACGAGCCTCTGAGGATTGTTGGCCATGTCACACACTGATGTGGTCTCAGGTGGAGGTCTAGCTCTGGAATCGGTGCCCCAATGCTAGAATGAACATGCCCAGTCATAAGCCAGCCGAGTGGAGAAATGTGTCACCATGACATCAACCCACTACAGAACATAAAGGCTGACATGACAATAGTTCTTGGAGGGAAAACACTGACAATCGCCTGTTTAGTCAACATTTCCTGTCTAGAGCGCCTGTGCACCATATGGAAATGGATGCTGGCTGTGACCATGAGGAGAGTTTTAGTTCCATGTTGTATGTGAGGTAGGAAGTCCCTGACCCCCAGGACCCTGACTCCTTCCTTCCTCCAGCAGTGGCTTCCCATCGCCATGACGTTGTTAACAAAGGAAAAACTGAGCAGGGTGGATGTGTTTATACTCGCTTTGTCTCTCAACCTGGTATCTGTGTGGGAGTTGCACAGCATGACCCGCTGTCATGGTTTCATGCGGTGTGACTGCCATGAGAAGACTGCAGAAGACACGGGTTTTGAAAGAAGGGGATGAGGATGTGGTCTTTTCCAGCAGGACGGTAACTGAACAAGGCATTGAGCTGCTGGCAAACCGTGTAGAGCACAAGTTTGTTCTAATGTAATAAAGCTGTCAGCAGACACCATAATTCAATTACCATGGACATGACTTCACTTCTTCTTGGTCACCGAAAAAAAACAACCAACCTGCATCTACAAGTTACAAGTGACTTTTGGCCCACAACTCTCTCTACATGCTGTCATGTCACCAGCAGCCACTCATCCCAAGTCGGGTTGCGGTCCCTCCACATGTTACACAACCAACCTGTGACCCCGGTGCCGGTCCAGGTCACGTCATTGGGCCAGTCGGGGGGGCTTCAGCTTTGGTTTCTGCCTCTCCAAGGCTGTGCGACAGGCCCGTGGAATCCTTTTTAATGAACTCGGGGAATGATAAAGATCCGCTTCAGTGTCTTTGAACTTTTACAGGCTGGTATCATAAAGACGGGGCTTGTGGCCTCTAGGACCCAGTCTTCAGATGCATTTAACCACTGTCTCCTCTGTGTGTTCTGACTATACCCTGTCCCTCTCCCTGGCTCAGTGGAACCTGGTCTGCAGTGACTACTGGAAGATCCCTCTGCACCACATCTGCTTCATGACAGGGTGGATTCTGGGATATATCTTCTTGGGCACCTTGTGTGACTGGTAAGTGTAATGACGGCTGTTGTATGTATGTCTCCTTGGCAACACCAACCATCTGTGATTCAAATGTTTTGGGAACGTCACACCGAAAAGCATCCCTGACTCAGGATATGTGCCTCTTCAGGTTGGGCCGGCGGCGGTGCTTCCTTCTCTCCATCAGTCTCTCCAGCGTGCTGGGAGTGGCAGTGTGCATGTCCAACAGTGCTGTGGTCTTCCTCCTCTTACGCCTCTCCCAGGGAGTCATGCTAGCAGGAGTCTTTCTGTCCTCCTACATTGCCAGTATGTACCCTACAAGCTCACCTCCTCCATGGTCCTGACCTTTGTTCACTCTTTCTTGACTGACTCTGTGCTTGTATAAAGCTGTGTGTGTTCATTTTGCTGAATTACATATTCTCCAAACATTACAGCGTCTCCAAGATAATGCTCCGTTTGTCCAAAACCCAAACATAAGAATGAGGCCATTTTGCCATTTGAGAAGCAAAGCTTTAATAAGTTCCGGTGGCCTATCATCATGATCAGTTTTGTCTTGTGATGTTATGCACTTGTATGACTTGTGCCGTCTGAGAAAAAGCCTGTGCCCTGTAAATAGATGCTGTTGGATTTTTGGCGTAAACACGTTTCGGTCCACCGTTGCAGATGTTGCAGGTTTGAACCCACCGTAGAGTGTCAGGGAGGGGATCCAGCCGTAATCCCCTAAGCTCCATCTAAATCCATGTCCATCCCCCAAAACATGGGGACCAATTGTGACATGCAGAAATGGACCTCTCATAAAGAATGTGAGGAAGAGGATGCCAAGCAGCGTGGAGGTGATGACACCATCACCATGGAGACCTGGGAGACACTCGCATCACACTATTACTTGCAGAGCAGATGAGAAGGGAGAGATATTATTCAGGGGGAGAGAAAAGATGAGATGGAAGAGTAGATGGGCGGTACGGTGGCACGTGTTCAGCATTGTTGCCTCACAGCAAGAAGGCCCTGGTTTGAATCCCATCTCAGGTCCTCTCTGTGTGGAGTTTGCATGTTCTCTCTGTGTCTCCCTCCAGGTGCTCTGGTTTCCTCCCACCATCAAAAAGACATGCAGGGACTGCAAATGTGAATTGGGTTGAAGGTATAATCTGGTGTGGTGGTTTGAATGGTGACATTAAATGTAAAAAATTGTGCATGGTCCCTTTTAAAAGAAAAAGAGGAACTGTTACAATAGTCAATTCATACTCCATTATCTGGTCGGCAGACCAGTGCTTGATATAAACGGCTCTATCCCTCTAGATAAAACCAAGTCAATGAGTTGCCACTGTAATGAGTCTTGAACAAACTGAATGGACCCCCGAAGAGTCAACAAGTGGCAGAAAGGCTTTTCTTAGAGGACCCTCAGCCTTATACAGGTCAAATCACCAAGAATTAGAAGATCAGAATAAGAAACAAGACCTGGGATGGATTCTCCAAATTCTTTACAAGATAGTGAAGTGGGTAAAGGTCAGGAGGTCAATGTAGAGTATCACTCTCTGGACTGACCAGGGTGTTTATGGCTCAGGGAGATGGACTTAGAATAGAGAGGTCAGTTATACATGTCATGATTAGTCGCCACATTGTAGGGGTGGACACGGACTTATCGGGAGCTTAGGAGATTAAGGCTGGATTCCCCTCCTGACATCGTGTAGTGTGTTCGAACCTGCAATATCTGGCTCATCAGTTCCTGAAGTGCACACTCTACAAGCACTTTCCCCCATGGTGTTGAAGCTCAACGGTTCTAAGTTGAGGGGTGACTTGTCCACGTCTTCCTCATGATCTGTGGGTGGGTGGGTGGTATTGATCACTGGAAGTGCCCACTAATTGGATGTGAGGCTGAATGCCTCCAGTAGGACACATGACATGGACCTCTATCATACAGGGCATGCCTGTGTTTACGTAAGATAGGATTCCTGAGCAGGGGCGAGGAAAAGCAGCAGGGGTTTCAAATTGGGGATGGGGGATGTGATTGACAGGAGCCAGCTGGATGGAAGTGTTCCTTTGCTAATGTCCCTCAGCTGACTCCCATCACAGGGGGCTTTCCAAGGTGGAGCCACACACACATGACTGGTGTTACGGGTATGGTCCCAGTCGGTAAGGCCTTGCTATCCCTTTGCCCCCTCACAGACGTGTTTCACTAAAAGAGACATGCAGGAGTCGAGGGAGAACCTTGAACAGGTCTATTGTTCTGGGCACAACCTTCTCTGTCTGCAAGCTTCCTGTGTG
>OMLC01068355.1:0-10949 GCA_900302585.1 Regalecus glesne
TATTACCATCAAGGGTGAATGATGCTCCACCCCACCCATGTTGGTTTCTCCCTTGCAGTCTGTCTCTCTCATACACAAAACATGCAGGGTGCTAAACTCTACCTAGCAACACATAACACCAAATGTTACGGCTCCTTGTTTCATCCTGTAGTGGGGAATCAAGCTGGAGAAATAGCTGAAACTCTCCACTAGGGGGACTAGATTAGCTCTAATGACTAATTTTTATGTGCTAACACATCTTCACAAAGGGTCTTTCTACATGTAAAAGTAAGTAAAGGTTATTTTTTGTAGATTTTTTAGAATAGTCTGTGTGTGTGTGTATTATGCACACAATACATATGATAAACACAAACTCTATGAGTTTATATTGTTTCTATATCATGCATCCATTGCATACATAATACACGCATGGGGGAGCATAGCACAGGAAGTAAGGTGGTCATCTAGTAATCAGAAGATTGGGGATTTAATCCCCAGAAAGTATGTTGAAGTCTCCTTGAGCAAGACACTGAACCCCTAACTGCTTGGTACAACAGAGGAATTACAGTATTAGTAATTCTAATATTTAGAATTGACATTTTAAATATTCATTAATATGCACTGTCCCTATAACGTAGATCATTATCATCATAATTATAGGGCTTTGCATTCTCAAGCTCAAAACTCCAATGCATACATAACAAACACACACAAATCTGTGTTTCCATATACTTTCTTAAACACATTCTTAAAAGCATTAAGTTAACTCTTCAAAATATACTTTTCTTCTCTCTTTTTGTTCAACATTTACAACACTTTTTTTTCCTCTCTTAGCTTCGAGTGAGGGAACTCAACAAGCTGTCACCCCCCCCATCCATCCTTCCAAAGAAGCAACCGGTGCTCAGTGAAGAAAAAGGATTTGCTCCTTCTGGTGTGTTCCCTGGGCCCATTTAGCATAGGTCCCCACCCCCAGGGTCTTTGGGCACAGCTCCATGCCCTGACACCGGAGTCTGAGGGAATGTTCACCCTGCTGAAAGGTTTATAATGGCTCAGAATGAACCCTAATGGGCTTGAAGATACAAAGCTCCGTATGGCACTGTTCACCTGGGAAAATCACAATCTGCACACCCACGCAATGAACGCTGGTCTATGAATCTAAACAGATGAACATTGAATGCACACGCACGCACACACGTAACAGATACCCACATTCAGGCAGTCTTTTTGCAGGCTCAACACAATTGTTCCTTTTGGTGAATAGAGTTAGGAACGTGGTCAGTCACGGTTGCATTAGGGTGTGCTGTATATTTTAAGAGATGTGTGTTGGTGTGGGTCTATGTGTGTATTTGTGTTTGACCTCTTGTCTGCATTTCTGCCTTTCTGTTTTGCCAGAGCAGAACCAGAACTCTGTACCACATAAATGGTAGGGAAATGTAGATGGGTTTATTTTTATATAGCACTTTCTAGTGACCACTCAAAGCACTTTATATTGTATTTCTAACATTTACAGAGCATGGGGGATTGTGTCCTGATGCTCTGCAGTGGGATCGAGCCCACGACACCTGACTTTGAAGTGCTTGCTCTACTGAAATACTGTAACCTCTGATGTCAAATAGGAAAAGACTGGATTAGTATCCCTATTGTCTCAGTCAAAATAATTGAAGCTAGCAAAATTGATCAGCGCCATCTTGGGATGCCCAAAAAGCGTGGTAAGTTTAAATCTCCTACCATAAGCTAAGTGATATCAAGCTGGAAATGTCTGGGTGCTGTGCATATGGTTACATAATCATAGTGATAAGAAAATAAACAGAGTTTTCACAAGTATTTACATTCTTCTTCCACTGCAATAAAAACCAGCACACCAGCTAGGCTAATTAAAATGTATAGGTTTGATCAATAATGATAAAATAGACTTTTGCAGATTTTTTTTGAAGGATTCAAAAAAATGTGTCAACTTATCATGGACTACTTGACCTAATTCTATATAGTCTTGATGCATGCTCAATAATCCAGGAAAGGGAATCACCCTCATGAACAATACAGCAATACCACATAACAAAAGCCTGGGTTCATATGCAAGTTGGTTATTGATTGTACATTCAATGGTAAGGAGTACTATTCACAAAGAATTCTAAAGAGGGGGTTTACTGATGTGGTCTGTGGACATGCAGTTGGCATGCATGACAGGAAGATATGGAGAACAGGAGATGACTGATCTACTGTAGTGACCCCTAACTGGAGCAGTAGTTGTAATGGATCTAAATAAAATGAGAACACCGTGTATGAACATGTCTGACTAGTTCATTAGTCAGGGGGACAGCAGTACTATGCACCAGTGTGACGAGGCAAAGAGAGTGTTCGTAATCCTGTGGCCAATGGGGCACAGCTAAAGACTGGTCTGTCTTGGTACACACTATGACAATTTTGCTCCACAAACAAGTCAGACACAGCCAACGCTACCCATATTAACATACAAGTCCTCTAGAGATCCCACTACTTCCAGTCTGGCAATCCTCATTGGGTATTCCAGATGAGTTTTTCTGTGGACACTGAGTTGACAGAGTAAGAGTGAAAGAGGGACCCGGAGGGGGGAGACGAGGGGACTTCTCTCTTCCAAGCCATCATTGGTTAATGGCATGAAGCGTTTTCTTTCCTTTTTGCTAATTGGCCACCCAGGCATTGACTGCTGTGAGTTCTACCCCTGAAACACGTGCATGCCCCCCGAAAAAAAGCACCCCACAGCTATTCTCTACACACCTTACTCTTTACATTGCTGGGGATGCTTGTTGCCATGGTAAATAGAAGGGGATGGTGATAACTTTCAGTTTGCCACAGGTGCAGATTCCATACAAAACCAAATTAGTAGTTCCTCATACTAGCTATAATTCTGTCCACCGACTAGTGCAAATGTGCAGTACAAGTTCAAATTGTTTTGTCAATGGGAAAACCTAGCTTAATTTCCAATTGACTTTGCTAATGAAGCCAAATGTTTTAGGAAATGCAAACACATAAGTGCAATACAGTGAAGAACTAATAACTCCACTAGTTTAGTTGGGTGCATTAGCAAGTTACATTTTCACTTACCTCTGTTGCCATATCTCCCAGAGTACAAGTTCCACAGAAGTTTGAGTAGCACTCTGCAAAACAAAACAAAAAAGGTTGTGAGGAAAAAAACAAAGTGGTTCCCCATATAAGTTGCCTTTATATGGTGGTACCATCAAAATTGAATTAGAGGAACAGATATTCCAATTCAAATCAAGATAGAAGGAAGGTCAGAGTGGTGGCCATTTTTAGTTGAACTTTTCCCTTGCAAAGAACTGTGACCATTTTACTGGGGTAACTTCTGTATAAACTGACTTGCAGCAAGTTGTGAACTCTTTTTTCCAAGTCACAGACTCACAGGAGAGATTTTGCACTAACAACCAAATGAGTTATGGAGTAGTATGAACACTTACAGCCCCACTGACATGTGTTGGCATCATAAAAGGAAAGCCAATTTATTTGCTTTTTACAATGAAATCTGCTCTCTGCATTTAAACCATCCAATTGTGTAGGAACAGTGGGTAGTTGAAGCACTCAGCGCAGTTGGGGGGGCAGCATTTTGCTCAAGAACACTTCAACATGTTTTCTGAAGGAGCTTTGGATCGAACCTGCAACCTTCCTTCCGATTACTAGTTGACCCGCTCTACCTCCTGGGCTATCCTGCCCCTAAACTAAAAACAATCGCTATCTTCTTTCAAACAACTCAAATGACCACAGCAAACAGTTCTGTTTATTCTACTATCATTCAATTTTTATACGCGATTCTGTATTTCCAGTTGAGACAAAATAAGACAAAACTATCGAGTGGCCTTAGTGGAAATGCAGTGCATTCACCCAACAAAATTACATTATATAAGTCACTTTGGAATACAAGTGGTGAGACTAGACAGACGAGTACGAAAACAACTAGTTATAGTCCAGGAAAAAATATGGCTTCAACTCCCAGATGATTTGGTGAATTACACGTTCATTATATTTTTTTAAAGGGCAAAGAAACTCTTCCTGTGGAGATCTGGGTTATTTTTTTGCCCTCTGGGATCCTCACCTATAAAGCGAGGTGTTGTCTATGGTATTCTTTAGGGAGTGATAGATAGGCGAGGGATGATCTCATTATTTCATTAACTAATTAGGCGTTGCAGAATTCGGTCACGTCTTCCCCCTTTTAGCCTTCTTTGCCTCAGGGTTGCAAAAGCAAAGGTCTATGAAAAAAAAATGTTTAAAGGCAGAAGAGGAGAGCGAGAAAAAAAGAAAGGTAATTTGATTGTCTGGAGGCTCCATATGGTTCCCTGGCTTTTTGATTCACCCAGCCTGGCTGCTAGCAGACCGAGGCCTTTTATAGTTTCAAACCGATGACAAACTTCCCTATCCTCCCTTCCCTTTCGCCCACCTCTCAACACCCACATTGCCTCCCCCCCTCCACCTCCCCACTTTGCCTCCCAAAAAACACCCTGAATCTGGTTAGGGAATAATAGATTGGGCAAACAATAAGGGGTTTTGGAGGGGGTATTGGAAGGGGAGGGTGAGGGGGTGTCAAGTGACCCGCAGAAAACACTATCAAACAAGACTGGAACTCTAAGGGTCTGACAATGGAGCGGCCTGCTCTTTTCTATGCTACGCCACTGGTGGGGCAAGATAAGGGAATTCCTCAATACAGCAAAAAGAAGAAAAAAGGGGAGTGCTGCTTTTGAGAGATTCAGACTTGCACCCCCCCCCCCCCCCCCTCCCCCCTATAGATTATAGCTTGTGTGTTTTAAAGGGTGGCTGAAATAAAGCAGCACTTTGTTGGACAAGTTAGCCTTGTTGGTGTTGATCTAAACAGCCATTGTGAGCGGCGGTTTTATGCAGTTCTATGCAGATGACTTAGAGATTAGGAAAGGCCTGGGCAACACAGCCCTTAAAACAGGCCTTTAAAGCTCTGATAGATGGAATTTATTACAACAAATCCATACTTACGACAATGGAGCTACCTCGGGCAGCTGTCTGTACCGAGTGAGGTTTAAACCCCGTAGAACAAATGAAAAGTTTAATCTCTGATAACGTTCTATTCTCCCCGTCAAACTCTTTAGTGCACTCTGACTTCTGCACTCTTAACCACGAATGTCATCTGTGGCCGAGTCTGGAAGCTATGGTGATGTTATAGATCAATTTATCTGAAAGTCTTAAGCTTGTAAAGACTGCCCAGGGCTGCTTTAAAGGAAAGTTTAAGATGTTCAATAGGTAGTGCCTTAGAACATTTAGAATTACATTGACACAATGTCAAAACATTCAGCATGTAGCCTGAGGCCACGCTACAATCCTGGCTGCTCTTCGTCAATTGAGTCGAAACATTTCTCTGCGGCCAGTCTTTGCCAACGAGCTTTCACACGCACATAAACACAGGATTCATTCCTGTATTCCTTTCACTGTCCAATATCACCGGTTTCTCTCCTCATCATTGACTTAGATGAGTCTCAACGTGGGGCGTCAGGTAAAGGGCATCTAGTCTTAAACCCCCATATTCGGTAAATCTGTGGCATACAATATAAAAATCACTAGACTAGAAAATAACCATGTAAAAATAAGTCAATTTAAAATCTAAATGAAACAGTGAACCATGAGCTGCCTGGTTGCTGGTTGGATGTTTTGATGGGTGGATGGATGGATGTCTTCTGGGACTAATAGCTGCCCAGTCGAGTACAGATAACTCAATGAGTATTTGGCAACATGGATGGATGGTTAGTCAGTTCAGCTGGCTGACTAGTTGGCTAGATGGATGGATGGCTGACTAAATGGTTAACTGCTTAGTGGCATAGCTGACTGACTGCCCAATCCAAAAAAGTCCTTAAATTTTGTGTTTGATTACAAGTTGACTTGATCCAACCATACTGGACATTTTGGGGCCGAATAGATTAATGACCATAGATGTTTGCAATGTGACCACAATATCTCAGCAAAAAAAGTAGGTATATGGGAGGAAACAACAGCTCAGTCTTACTTCTGTCTCCCAATAGAAACAAGGAGGAACTCTTCCATTCTTCCTGTCGATGGTAAATATAGACCATAACTGTTCATTGATTATGCTTTTGATAAGGAGGTCACCAGAAACAGTGATGGCACTGGTTACAATGATGGTGACAATGTGGCTGAAACTGATCATTTGACTTGTGTCTGCTGACTGAATTTCTCCTGCAATTCCTCCTCCCATTCCTCCTGTTTTTATTTTTTTTAAGTCTCATTTGCAGAGAGCACTTTAACTAAAGATTTTTTAGAAAAATGCAGGCTATGGTAAGATTAATTGAAAGATTTATAAATACTGAGCCATAGCTATGAATGAGGATGATGAGGATTGGTAGCAATCAGGCCAAAGAACTGAACTGAAGCCATGTGTTTGCATGCCAGTCACAATTTTTTGTTTTTATGGTGTGAAAAGTGGCCGTTGAGACAGAATTCTTTGGAAATACCAAGCCCTATCCTTATCTCACTGTTTGGGCCAGAAAAGGCTTAACTTTGGAGCAGAACTACTCAAATATGCTCTATTTGCATAGCGTACAACTTCCCAGTCACTGAGGATTATGCAAACAAGACTGCTCCCCCATATATCCCCCTTTGCCAAAAAACTCCACCCAAATTAGCCTTTCTTTGGCCAGTTATAAAGGCCTGAGTATGAATAAGGGCCTGTGTTAGTCTAGGGAAGATAACACATACTCAGAAACACACTCACTCACAGTCAGAGGGAATCAGCTAACCACTGCAATTGCTTTATTTGAGTTACGGAGTAGGGCTTGATTTACACCTGTCAAACTGTGGTGTGTGTGTGTGAGAGAAAGAGAGAGAGAGAGAGAGAGAGATGAGAGCAAATGAGAAGAAAGGCCGCCTGCCACCTCCTGATTAGGTTTTGAGCTGAGAGAGGCTGGTCATTAAGCCATGACAACCTGCCAGACTTTTACCGGACTTCCAAAGGGGTTATAAAGATGGAGGAGCCCCAGCCAAGTTATACAAAAGATATTAATACATGGAAGCCGAGTTTCCTTCACGGCAAATGCTAAATAACAATTCAATTCACTGAAGAATACTTTGCATCAATGAAGAAAATTGCTCTTTCAGAGGTCACACTTAAGGTGCTTTGATTCGTCGCTAGACTAGATAAGTGCCATATAAGAACAAGTACATTTACACACAACAGATGTATACATAACCGATGTATACGTAAAGGTGCGTTCTTATCTGCAAAAGTGTGTGCGTATGGGTTTCGTCACATATATAAAATGGGCCAATGGGTTGAGGTGAGATGGGACACAGTTGATTTATGGACTTCATACTTTTTCAGCCAAATTCAAAATTCAGCCTCCAAATCACCAAGTGGAGGAACAGCAAGGGCATTTTGCAATACCCGAGCTTGTCTACATTAAGGTATGCAAGTTTCTCTTCCAAATTAAACTGCAATGTGTCTCTGTCATAACTTAATTCAACCAGGTAGCAGCAAAGACTTGGGGTGAGTGATGGACTGAGTGGCATCTATTCTGCAGCGGTTACATGCATCACCATTGAGCAAGCATAGCGGTGTTATTGCAAACAGGATTTCCATGCCAACAAATACGACACTACGTGACGGTATCCTCAAACTCAGAGTGATAGATTATTGAAATAATCAACCATGCAGACAGGTATGAGCAAGAGCCAACGACAGGTCAGAGGATAAACATAATGTGAATTAATTCCACCAAATGGACACAGGGAGCACCGAGTGCACACTGTGATATTTACCTTCCGTAAAGCCAGAGAATTTGGCAGGTGGATAAGGTCTGGTTTTCAAGGAGGGTGCAGGTGTATGTCAGAGAGAGAGAGCAGAGAGAGAGAGAGAGGTAAGACACCACACAGAGGCCCCAAGAATGTTTAATTAAATTCTGGAACAGACTCTGGGTGCTTGCGCTCTAAATGGCCCTCCAGCTGAAAGGAGGGATTAACACACAGCACGGACAGGCCTGCAGGCACAGCACACTCATTACTGCAAAATAGAGAGATAAGTGAAAAAAAGAAAGGGGGGAGATAGATAGTTTGAAAGAGGCAGAGGGACAGTTGTAAGTTGAAAAAAAGAGATGCTGTGAACTCAATGGTATAAATGTTGGGCATGCAGGGAGATGGATGAAAAATGTTCATTGAGTTTACAATCAGGCAATGAGGAATATAGGACGTACTGTACATGAACGTACATACATGTATGATATCCAGAACTAGACCAAGGCAGAACTGAAGAGATGGGATGGGGAAGTCCAGACAAAGCATCCAAGATGTACAGTTCAACTTGCAGATATGAAGAGAGAGCCCAGAGTTGATGAAGAGAGAGCCCTGGCATAACCACCACCACAGGGATTAGCACTCTATTGAGACCTGGGCAGACAGGCTCTCTCCCGGGCATCTGAAGAGTCTTGTAGAGTAGGGTTAGACCCAAAGCCAAGCCCCTTGTGCTCTGGCTCTGTCCACATTACAGCCATGGCTAATCTAACCGTGCTCAGTGTCAACAACTCACCAACAGCATTCACACGGGGGCAGTTTGCTCAACCTGCAAGCTCTAAACACAGACATCCTGTTGACCTGTTGCTGCTCCAAGAATCAGGCAAATACACTTACACACACACACACACACACACACACATACACACACAAATACAAGTCCACTAAGCTCCTGGAAACACTGTTTTGTTAGAAAGAGAATCACAAATATAAACATGTTCTAGTAGTCATTCAGCTCCTGGGGCTTGTTAAAGACTCAGTCAACATACACAGGGAACACATGTACATATTTATAAATGTAAGGGGTACACGAATATCCTCACAGTTAATTGACGAGTTAATTTGTGAATGCCGACAATAGGTATGTGGAAATGTGTGCAAGTGAGATCAACATTCCAGAGGGAAAAAAGTGCAATGTCAACATCCAGGGATAATTTGATTAAGTGGCTTTCCGGCTTTTTTGTACGTAGACGAGCAAACCTTACACGGACCCATTCATATGTTAGTTTTCCTCCTCCAAAGTAATGGATGGAATGGAATGTCAACAGCTATGAGTGTATGTATGAGGTAGAAAGACTATTGGCCTTTCCATGTGCAACACACACACACACACGCACGCACGCACCCACGCACGCAACGGATTCAAGTTACCGAGGGTAAAATTACAGTAAATGTATGACACAAATCCAAGGGATATTGACTTTGGTTCGAGTTACCGAGGGTTCGAGTTATTAGTAGTTGACTGTGTTTGTAGAGGTTCTGATTAGGAGGCTACATATCCATAGACTGACAAGCAAATTGGTTTTATTAGATAAAGTTTTCGTTTTCATGCAACATATTAGTAACTTCCTGTTCCCATGTTTTCCATTCAACTGACTTGGGTGCTGTGCAAAAGTCTTACAATGGCAAGGAAATCTATTTTTTATGTCTGTGTGTGCAATGGGGAAGGAGGAGAGATATGCTCTCCAAGCAGAGATCTACAGTCACTCCTCTAGCCTTATTATTACTGCATGTCATTACCAAACCAATTCTTATTACACAAGACTGCATGAGAGCTTTCAAAAGTTTCCTTTATTTTGCATCTTTTTGTGTTTTTGGTGTACCAACAGTTGTGGGCTCTTTTCACATTACTAGTGAGATATTCTCATTTGGTCATTTCCAGCGAAAATTCCAATAATACCAGTAAGTTGGCATCACCTTAAGTTCACCCCCCAGCTGCAAAATGTCACATTATTTAGAGAGTTCAAGATGCTTAAACTGTATGAGTTGAAGACTTTGAGTGAGGTAAAACCACAAACAAGCATCAAACCATGAACGAAAACAAGCACCAGGCTGTTGTCGACTGTCCATCATCAACGCTTATCCCTAGTCGGGTCACAAAGTCATGCCATCTCAGCACTAATGGTCGACCTATCCAGGGTGTTCCCCAGGACGGGTCGCCATTCCATTGCTGTGTTTGAGCAGTTAGGGGTTCAGTGTCTTGGTCAATGACACTTCAACACACATTCTGCAGGTACCAGAGGTCAAACCACCAATCTCCCAATTACTAGATGACAGCCCTACTTCCTGAGCCATGCCACCCCTCTAGGCTGTTCTACACAGAATAATTACTTTCTGGTATAGTGAAACTCAAATCTCTACCACAGTGGGAAGAGAGAAGGGAGCTAGTGACAAATCATTATCAAGATCAGTCAAGATCAATCAAGCTCAGATTAATCAACATCAGCAAGAGACAAACAGGAAATTGAAAGTCAGTGTCAGGCTGGAGCTGCATAGACGCCTGCCACCAGACAGTTAATATTGACTTGTATTTGACTGACAAAAGCAGATACGGAGAGAGGAGCAGACGGCACGTCTCTTTACAATTAGTCCTGCGCTGTGATGGCACAGAGGTGAAGACCCGTCTACCAAGCGGCTTATCATTATATACGCATGTTTATCTTGCTGCTCATCAAAGGAAGGAGAATCACAGTCTGCATCACCTGTGTGAACTGTGCAATGGCTGAAAAGGCTCAGTATGGCCGAGCAGAAGTCACCAGTGAACTTGTCTTCCTAGTCAAGAAGTTACTCTCTCTCTGGGATTGGTCAGATTCAGAGAAACATTTCACTCCCATGCAATGTTTCTGTAAAATGACAGTGTTGCACAGATTCATCCTTTTCTAGGTACTTGTAGCTCGTGCATTTACGAATCAACGCTGATATCATGTTTCAGGTTTGGGGAAAGAGACCAATTTCCCGATGTTTATAACCCTACGGGAACAGAGGCGCTGTGCACGGCCTGTGACTGTACTTACGAGTCTTTTTAAAGTGAAAATGAGTGCCCGGGTGTCTGTGTGTGTCTTGGAGTTGCCTTTGGGATTTGGATCCAAATGAGCACAGTGTTGGCCCATTAATGAGTAACACGCAATTCTCATTGCCAACAATAAGCGAACCCCCAC
>OMLC01068356.1:9992-24861 GCA_900302585.1 Regalecus glesne
GGGGGGGGGGGGCTATGCTTTACTGTTTTTAAGGCTCTTTTATTTTTTTACGTGTTATTTTTGTAAGTCATTCAACCTTTACCCCTGGCTGCTTTCTGGGAATCCAGCTGGTAATGTTGATGTTTAGCAGGTGCTATGGAGATACAATTGCAATGATGCACTATGCTTATAACAGTATAAGTCTTATAATGGTACAAATATTAGACTGTGTTATCAGGTTGCAAGAAATATTCTGTTGAATCCTATTAGTCTAATTCTCGTGCAGTCTGATTTGTTTAATGTGTTGCTGATATCGGGTCTGATGTGGTTTGTAGTAATATAGCTCAGGATATAGAGTGGGTATCTGGTAATAGGAAAATTGGTGGTTTGAGCCCTAGTCTCTTGATAAAGTGTGTAAAAGTGTCCTTGAGCAAGACACTGAACCCCAAACTGCCCAAGTCCTGTGATGGAATGGTGACCTGTTCAGGATGTTTCCCTGCCTATTGTCCAATGAGCACTGGGATAGGCTTCAGCATGACTCCCATGACTCAACTTTGGATGCAGTTGACGATGGATGACTGTCAAGAGACACATTGACATTTAGGAGGTGTAATAGAGTTTCTCCAATTAAAGACACTCTCGGTTCTCTTGCTTTCTGTTTTGATTTGTGACCTTCATTTGGAGAAAATATAGGTATTAAAGCTTCTATAGAGCAGATATGCTACCAGATTAATCATTGTGAGCTATTAATGAAATTATGAGCAGCTAAACAGTTTGAGTTCTCTAAAACTGCTATTCATGGAAGATTTATGTCAACAGATGGCAATGTCCTCTTTTTTGATTTGGTCTATCTTGATATGTATTATAAGTAATGTTAAATTGACTTAATTTTATATAGCATCTTTCTAAAGCTCTTTATGGGGATTAAGGCCATATGCCTTTTCTTGATACCTTGCAGTGGGGTCAAACCCGCAATACTTGACTTGGAGGTAGGTGCTCTACTGCTGAGCAACTGCAGCCCCCAAATGAGTATCACTTATGGACAGGGGTGATACAATATACCGGAATTGATATCTGTAATAATTAAAAGCAAAATAATGATATTGTGTCAACGATACATCATAACATGTAAATAAAACAGTGCCTCTTAAATCATTTCAGTTTTTTTCCTGTTCTCACTTTGTCTCCCTCTACCCCCAATGCCTCCCACAAACACAGACCTGACATGATGTTTTTTTTACTAGCTACCTAGCTACTACCACAGTGGGTGGCTACTACTGCCATGCAAAATCATATCATGAAAAATGGATAAAACAAAAACGTATGTAAGGACATGGTCAGTGGACATTAAATTAGAATATATCAGAGTGATTAGTTGTTTTCCTGTGTTCTCTCAAACACAAACTCTATTCCCTGTTTCCCGGAAGTGATTTTGTTTCAGTTCATCTGGTTGGCTTTTCACTATCCATCAAGCATAATTGTCCTTTTTATAACCTTTTGTACTGTTCTCCGCCTCCCTACACTCATATTTTCAGTGTGACTCATTTGAAAAAAAAACAGTTAAAGTTGAATTTGACCAAGCTTTTTTCAGAATTTCTATAGATTTCACCATAATATATTCACCATTAATTCTTTTGGCCATGATGATTTGGTAATGAAAATCTGATATTCTGACAGCCATATTTGTGGATAATATACGAAAACACCAAAACAATGGACAAAATAAAGAAAGAAACACTTAAACTGGGTGGCTACAGAAAGTTGGTGATCATGTCATTTATTGATCACATTGAGCAAGGATAGTTTTACACAGATCATCTATTAATTTCCCATTTTCACATACATTGTTATATTTGTCCATGTCTTATTCTCAACCCTGTTCAGATGACACTATCTTGTATCAACCATGTTGTATCAACCATGTTGTTCCCGCCATGTGGATTCAACATGGCGGGAACAACACTTTAAAAATAAAAAACCTGAAACAGTAGAAGTCACAAAGACAAATGAAAGCTTCTGAAGAACTGAAACTGTTTACTTGTTCATTACTTCACAAATAAATCCCTAGATGTCACCGATCATCTGTTGACTCACCTGCTATATAGATGTGGTTTATTTTAACATGTTTTTTTCCTCTTGATGGTGTTGAATCAAAATCGAAAGCTATAAAATTGATCTTGTCTCTTGTTATTTACAGTGGCTTTAGTTATTATATAATGAGAAAGATAGAAAACTGGATCTGTGATGTTTCATTAAAGAGCAGGTTCTTGTCTGCTTAGTCAGTAGCATGAAAAGAGGAAGTAGTGCGCGCGCATGCACACACACACACACACACACACACATGGTCGTAGTCACTTGTGCAGTGATTGTAACTGTAATGTAAATGCCATATCAAGATGTGCCAAAGGGGCCCTCTCTTACTGCTACTCACTCTCTCTTTCACCTTTAATCTCTTTCTGTCCAACTCCCTCTCTCTTAACGCCCCCACCCCCATCATTCCGGTGGCTTTGGGTTATGTAATCTTAGCTGACTGTTGACAGTAATCTATGCCATCCTCTGTGTACCCAGGACAGGTTAAAGTGTAGAGGAGCCGCTCTGGTTGCTGGAAGAAAAGATGTGCGATGGAATGGTAGCGTTTCAGACGAGAGTCCTGTCCTCTTCCTCGTCCCTAGTCCATAGGCTGGCTGCCTCGGTGCTCCTCCTGACTGTGCTCCCTCAGGTTCATGCATCAGGTAAATCTCTCTCTCTCTCTTGCGCTCTCTCGCTATCTCTCTCTCTATCTATCTTTCTCACTCTCAATGTGAAATTGTATCAAATGTTAAAAAATAGATTAAGTGGAGAAGTCAAAAGGCAGAGCTTGAGTTGTGAGGTGATTAACTACAGCTGTCATGTCAGATGTTGTGCTGGTTGTGTCTTTGACCGTGATTTCCACTGGCTTATCTTGCTGCTTTTATGGTGCTGACAGTCTTTTCTCTGGGTAGATGTTGCATTTTAATCCGATCATAGTATATAAAAAAATGGGACTTTATTTTTGCAAAGAACTTTGTGTTAATGTCTTCATATTGTGCTACATTGTAGCAGGATATATTCTGTCTCTGTGGACAGTGCTGAAACAGCTTAGCTTCTCTGGGAACCCAGGTCTGCCTGGGTCGGCCATTCTCTATGGCCAAGCTGTGATCACTGAGTCTTCTAATGGTTAGTGTCGTTCTCAGTTTCTGATCAGTCATGGTGGTCACACAGTCTGCCCCCATGTACTGTATATTTAGAGCCAAATAGCATCCCTCTCTCTCTCTCTCTCTCTCTCTCTCTCTCTCACACACACACACACACACACACACAATGCATCAACAAACACCCTGTCTCACGCTAGCTCTGTTTGTCTCATGAGTTGACTGAGGTTATTTTTGTCCTTGTTTTGCGGATTGGATTGGTTGTATTAAATTGGCTTCTTTAACCTTTGGGTCAGTCAGAGGTTTTTTTGCTGCAGTTTGCATCCCCCATGACTGCATTCTCAGCCCTAATGCATCACAACAGCTTTGCCATGTAACTGAGTTAAAGAGAAAGACAATAGTGTCTGTGGTCATGTTGCTGTCACAAGGTTTTAATCAGCCTGGACGTTTAGCATCTTCAGAGGGCTTTTAAAACAGATAGAGAGCTTTATGCTCACTCACTCACACTCAGACATACACACGCACACACACAGGTTGAGCTTTACCTTCTTTATGTCTGGTCCCTTGAAATTATGGCTCATGGATAGGATTAAAGGGCAGTGCATGTAAGACAGTTACCATGTGCTGCACTCTCCTTAAACGAGGAGACAGTACTAGTGGTGTATACTCTCTCAACCCGGTTTACTTCTGCCCCTCCATCACTCCTGTATCACAGAGAGGTGAATCAGTTCATCTGGACATATTTATTGAGAGAAATGTTTCATCAATCATCCAAATGACCTCTTCAGTCTCAACTGACCGCAAATGTCCCCACCATCATAAACCGCATAGCAACCAAAACCCAAGTTTTGACTGTCATTGTCCACTGGCCAACAAGCTAGGAGTCATCAAGGCACTGTGCCGACAATGTCCCCACCTACACAGCCACTGGGGAAGAGGGGAAATCCCAAATTAAACAGGCCCTGGTGAAGATGAGTTATCTTAACTGGGAGTATGTCAAAATTGGGAAGATGCACACCAGCTGATCAAAGAGAAGATGACAACAGCTGTCTAAATGTACACAAAGCAGTGGTGATTCTGTATGTAGCGCGAGTTTCAGAACAGTAGAGATGCGTATTTTGCAAACACCACATCTCAGTTGCTTTCATACCCCAAAACCCACTGTGCAAGAAATTGGTTCACCCCAAGCTTTGGGTCTCCCAGTACAAACAGGACAGTATGGGGTACGCTGATAAATGTCAGGAGGAATGCCATCACTTGTGCAAACAAGACACTGGTCAAGAGGATGGTACAACACAGGAGCCCTAACATGTCAGGCCAGGACTCCACAATCTACGCCCAATTACAGGCCAGTGGCCATGCTTTCAAGGATGTGGATGTTCACATCCTTGATAGGGAGGAACGCTGGTTTGAACAGGGAGTCAAAAAGCCCATCTATGTGAAGAGGAAACAACCATTCCTGAACTGGGGGGGTATATCTGCCACCATTTTATAATATGCAATAGTACTCTTGCCCATTCTAGCTCTAGTTAATGGTCACAACAATTTGCATATGAAATTGATCACATGTTTTCAGTCCTTATACAACTGTATAGAATATACAACTGCAGTCAGTTGAGACTGAAGAGGTTGCTTAGTTGAGTGATGAAGCACTTCTCTCCGTAAACATTGTATCCAGATGAACTGATTCACCTTTCTGTGATTTCCTCACCTGGATTATTGAACATGCTTAAAGATACCAATCCTATTGGGTTCCGGTCCCCCCTCCACTCCCTCCCCCATTGTGCTCTCGCCAGACACACACACACACACACACACACACACAGACACACGCACACACCAAACACAGCCTGCTCTTGAATGCTGCCAGATGTCCTTGACACAGTAAAGCAGCCAGGCAGTGTGTGTGTGTGTTTGTGTTGTGTTGGTGTGGGTGTGTGTGTGTGTATGTTTACCCACACCCATGTATGTCCTTAGAAGAATGGATGGTAATGTTGCAGCAACAGGAATGCTTCCCAGAGCTTCCATTGATTTGTTTTTTGTTGTGTGTTATCTCAGTAAGTCTTGAATAGTCTTTCTGCGTGAAAATGTGAGTGATGGAATTGTTGGGGTGAGAAAATAGGGAGGAAATAAAAGAGGAGGGAGTCGGTAGAAGATCGATAGTAAGAGAGAGACGGAGTGTGGGGGCTGCTTACCCCCAAGTGTCTCATCTCTTTGGGTCTTATGTAACACACGATTCCTGTAGAGTCTAGAGGGTTTTATTCATGTCCACGTTTTCTCATAACACACTATCTGACATACTCTCTCTCACACACGTACACACACAGAAGCACACACTGGCATCACTCAGAAAAAGGAGAATGTGTTCACAAATACCTGGACACGTACAGGCTTATACATGTGTGTGTGTGTGTGTGTGTGTGTGTGTGTGGATGTGTGCGTGCATGTGTGTTTTGTCATGTTTTCTGGATGTCACGCTTTGTGTCTCTGTTTGCATTGTATACTATATGTGTGGATGTTGTGACTCATATGTGCGTAATTGTGCATGTCTAGGTAAAAACAGGAAGGCACTGATGATACCGGCAGTATTTGCTGCTATATATTGAGTTTTTCTTTTAAGTTACAGGGCTTCAGGCAAAATTTTTAAGAAGATTAACAAATCTAGGAGCTATCGGCCCCTAACCCAATATATGTAGGAGCCAAATCCAATTTTGGGAGCCAAAATATAGTCATGTCATGCTACATTGTAAAAGGGCCACCTTGTTCTGCCTTTTCTTTCCCTTTCGTACCATCTGCCTTTGTTTGCTCTTTCATAGTCTACATGGTATTTACATACATGATATGTGCAATGCTCAAAATGTGTCATTCGTGTTACCGTAAATACTTGAATATCCAGAATTTTTTTCTTTATTCAAATTCGATACTTGTCACTTGAGAACTTGTCAGTTTGTCTGAACATCATTACCATCTGATGGAGTGGAGGCTGGGTTTAGACAGTGAATGGAGTGAGGAAAAAGCCTGATATTTTTCATTTGCACATTTCGATTTCTTGCCAGTTTGCTAACATGAGTTAACTACTCAGTTTGCTCTATCCAGGGTTTGAATTACACAGTGGCTTTCAGGGAACCCTTTATTTCCCAGTGCGCTGCTATACGTCACTTGCAAGTGCATTCATAACTGTGTGTGATCAATTGCAAGGTTACGGATAGAGTTGATGCTATCAATAACATCTCACTTCATACAGAGAAGAGCTAGCCACGCAGGTAACATAAAGAGACAGAAGAACATTTCATTGTTGCGGTGTGTCTGTGTCAGACGAGCCGCAACAGCCACACAGTGAATTGGCTAACTGCGCTATACCTCCAAACAGACCAGAACTAGGTTACATCACATGACAACATCAGAACCTGGCCACAGCCTCAACTGTTGGTCTTACACAAAACATAGACTAGCAAGACAACAACAACACCAGACACAACATGCCAATGCCTTCTTCACAGCAAAACGTCCTAGAGGCAGTGTTGCTAAGATAATAATACACTATAATACAGTACCAATCACCATTTTGTTCACCACCTTGCTAAGATAAAAGTGAAACATCACAGACCTAAATAAAATGACAATAAACATCATGCAGGAGGATAATAATGGATTACATTTAAGTAGAGCTTCATCTAGACATCCAAAGCATAGTTGGGGGGGCTTACCTCAAGATGCAGTATATAGGATGAAGGTGCATACCAGGTCCCACACATTGCCTATATTATAGGCTAGCTTAGTCCTACCCCAATCTAGTCAGTCTGGCTAAAAATAATGAAACTGTCCAGACCCATGAAGCACCTGCCAAGTGTGAAGTCGATCGAATGAACAGACAGACAGACTTCAGACAACAGACAGACAGACAGACGAGGAGTTTTGAATGTAAACAACAACTACCAATAGTAAACAGGACTATGGCCAGTCCTCACAAACGCAAAGCTGAAGAAAGTAATTCTCTGATTATTTCTTTTAAATCAGGACTGACCACAGAAACCTGGGCTCTTGTTTTGACTTTCTTATTACTCATCCATAGACTGTTCAGAAATACTGAATACTATCTCTTTTACTTCTAATGATTTACCATTCACATACTGCATTAGTCCACTCTTGCTTTAAGAACTCCATTATCATCCCGGGCCCCAAGAAACCCCCTATTAAAGGATTAAGTGACTGCAGGCCCACTGCTCTGACATCCATGGTCAGGAAATCCTTCAAGAGACTGGTGTTGAACCACCTGAAGGAAAGAAATCCCAGCCCCCCCTGCTTAACCTCCTGCAGTAACCATACTGAGCAAACAGGTCAGCAAAGGATGCAGTCAACATGGGTTCGCACTATAACACCTGGGCTCTCCAGGGACATATGCAAGGGTCCTGTTTGTGGAGTTCAGCTCAGTGTTCAACACCATCATCCCATATATTCTCCACTCCAAACTCACCTAGCTCACATTACCAGCCCATCTGCCAGTGGATTATAAATTTCCTGACAGACAATAGGCAGCAGATGATGCCGGGGGAAATCACATCCAATACCCAGACAATCAGTACGACCCCCACCCCCTCAGGGGTGTATATGTGCTCTCCCCTCTACTCTTCTCCTTCTACTACACAAATAATTACACATCAGGAGACCCATCTGTTAAACTCCTGAAGTTTACAGACGACACAACCATCATTGGCCTTATCTGGGATGGTGACGAGTCTGTGTAGATGGGAGGTTGAACAGCTGGCCTTCTGGTGCGGCCATAACAACCTAGAGCTGAAGACGCTCAAAAATGTGAAGATAATGTAGGATTTGAGGAAGACCCCTCCAACATGGCTGCCCTCAACAGGGACCAGAGTTGCTTAGTGGTAGAGCACACGCTTGTAAGTCAGGTGTTATTGGTTTGATCCATCCATGGGGCATCAGGAAAAAGGGCATCTGGCCTTAATCTCCCATGCACGGTAAATGTGAGGTTACATTGTAAAGTGCTGTGGGCGGTCGCTAGACTAGAAAAGTGCTATATTGGGGTTCTCCGGTGGCTCACCTGAGTGCATACCACATGAGGCTGAGTCTTTGCTGCAGAAGCCTTGGTTCAAATCAGACCTGGGTTCTTAGCTGCAAGTCATCCGCTCTATTTTTACTCCTGCCATTACCCCCCCTCAACTGTCCTATTAAATAAAGGTAGAATATGCCCAAAAAATGCTAAAACAGAAAAGAAAAGCACTGTATGAAAATGAGTCAATTTATCATACTCAACAGCGCAGTGTCTGCAGTGAAAACCTACAGATTTTTGGGCAGCAAAATCCTCCAGGACCTAAGGTGGTCACCCGAAATAGACATAATCATCAAAAAGGCTCAGCAGAGGATGTACTTTATCAGCTAAAGAAATTCAACCTGTCTCAGAAACTGCTGATTATGTTACTGTGCTCTACACTGGCTGCTGTTACACCGCAATTTCCCCCAGTGGGACTAATAAAGGAATATCTTATCTTATCTTATCTTATCTTATCTTATACACTGCAATAATTCAGTCGCTCCTTTGCACAGCCATCACTGTCTAGGTTGGATCAGCCATCAAACAGGACAGGGACAGATTTCAACAGGTCAGTAGAGAAAACAATAATTACCAACCTGCCCTCCATTCAAGATGTACACATCTCCAGTCAGGACACGTGTAGGCAACATCCCTGCAGACCCATGACACCCTGCTCACAACCTGTCCCCACTCCTTCCCTCTGGTAGGCGCTACAGATCACAGCACTCTGGTTTCTTTCCATGGGCTGTCATTCAAAGGAATGTCTCATTTCTAATTTCAACCATATATCTTGTATATACTGTACTGTACATTTACTGGTATTCTCTGTCACGTCCATCTAACTCAGCCATGTGTGTATGTAAGCTGTGAGCATTTATTTCAACTTTTCTGCTATATTTTCTGCACCATCACACTTCATTGCCTCTTATTTTCAGCTGTATATAATCAATCCCTGTGTTTGTGTCTGAATTTATTGCATTATCATTTTATGTGAAGTACCTGTAAGAGCCATAAAACTGAAGTCAAATTCCATTTATGAGAAACCTACATGGCCAATGAACTGTTTCTGATGTTGCCCATCCCTGGTCTGGTCAATCTTTACAAGTCTTTTTCTCCTTTCTTAGTGTCCAACCTGTCATACAACTCACTCTATGCCTTTTCCTTTGCCTTCCCTTTACCTTGCTCTTCGCTTCACACCTTATCTCCTTGTACTGCTGTCTATTTTTATTCATCCCACTTCTTGATTTGTTTATATTGTATGTACTGTTCCTGTTTTGTAATAGTTCTCCTTTTATTGCTCCCTTTTTTAATGAATCTCTGTTTGGCTTTCCACTTTGCTGTTGTAACATTCCAAATTCCCCCTTGTGGGACTAATAAAGGAATATCTTATCTTCTTCGCCAACCTCTTTCTCTGTATACTTTGTTGTACTTCTTCTGTTGTACTTCCACCACCAAGTCTCCTTGTCTTCCGTCCTCCATCCAGATGACACATCAAGTATTCCCCTGGCTGTCTCCCTCACTAGTTCTGCGAGTGGCTTCCCAGCCATCCGGCAACCTCTCACTGCCCCCAAGTCCCCGTCTAAACTCCTTCCTAAACTCCACATAACAGTCTTCCTTTTTGTCTTGATGCATGCTCAATAATCCAGGTAGGGAAATCACAAAAGAGGTGAATCTGTTCAGCCGGATCAGAAATTCATTTCAGAAACGTTTCGTCACTCACCAGTTGACTTCTTCAGTCTGAGCTGAAGGCAAACATCCCCCTCCTTATAAACGGTACCTTGATGCCACACAACAATAGTCTTCCTTTTTCAACTTCCACTATTTGATTCTTGCCTCTCCCTTCAGTCTCTTCATCTTGGTTCCCAAAGCATTCCTACAGGCCACTGTCTGATGCCACCTAGCTACCCCCCCTCACCCCTTTGCAGTCTAAAAGCTCTTTCAGGCCATAAGATATAAGATAAGATACTCCTTTATTAGTCCCACAAGGGAAATGTTGCAGTGTTACAATGCAGCAAAGTGGAAAGCAGAACAGAGGCTTAAAAAATCATCCCTCCAAAGATATAATCCACCTGTGTGCACTCTCCTCCACACTTATGTCACTTTATGTTACTCTCTTCTTGAAATGTGTTTTCACCACAGCCATTTCCATCCTTTTTGCAAAATCCACCCCCATCTATCCTTCCACAATCTTCTCCTAGACCCCATACTTGCTCATCTACTCATCAGCTCTGCTCCCCTCAAAATGCCCATTGAAATCCATTCCCATCACCACTATTTCCTCTATGGATACACTCTCCATCACTTTATCCATCTGATTCCAGATGGATCCAGATGGATCTTCCACATACATCCAACTTGCAGGACATATGCACTCATAACATTCATCGTTACACCTTCGATTTCCAGCTTCATATTCAACCCTCTGACCAACACTTTCTTCACCTCTAAAAAACTCTTGACATACTCTTCCTTCAGAATCGTCCCTACCCAATTTCTCCTCCCATCTACACCCTGGTAGAATAGTTTATGCCCACCTCCTATGCTCCTGGCCATAGTCCCCTCCCGCCTGGTCCATTGCACATACAGTATATCTACCTTCCTTCTCTCCATCATATCAGCCAGCTGTCTCTCTCTTCAGTCATAGTGCCAAAGATCTGACGCTCAGCTCCATGTTCCATACCCTACCTCCTCTCCTGCTGCCTCTGGACATGCCTTCTCCCTCTCCTCCAGTAGCCTAGTTTCCACTGGTACTCTGCTGGCCAACAGTACTGGTGGTGGTCATTGGTATCTTGGGCCTCGATCAATCTGGTATGGAAATTTGATTTATGGTCTGCATATTTGATTTGGCAAAAAGTTTTACGCTGCATGCCCTTCCCAACACATTGCTCCCTATTTATCTGTTGCTGAGATCGGTACTAAGAATGGTCCAACTTGTATATCCTAAGTTGCTGGGTTTACATCAAACATCTATATCTAACATCTTACGTCGGACCTTGTCTACATCCCACTTGTAAATTCAAACTCCCTCTTAACTTTTTTTTCTTTGCTTGTTGGTAACGGTGGCCACTGGCGACTGTCAAGAAAAATAATGGCCACAAAATTGAAAAGTTAATTGCATTGGTGACTATTTTAGTCATCATCTGGAGCCCTGCATTATCTGATGTTTTTATAGACCATGACATCTCGGGTATAGGGTTCATGCATGAGCATCTCTCTCTCTCTCTCTCTCTCTGTCTCTCACCTGGCACTCCTCTGATATGCTCAATACATAATTCAAATATGTAATCCCTGGACATGTACTGGGGAAGGAGATTGCTCTGGAAATTTTCATTAATATGAAATTGCATCACTGCTGACAGGGTTAGCCAAGGCTCATACAAATAGCAGTGTGTGGGGTGAATAGAGATATATGCTGAAATAATTGATTTGCATAACAATGCACCACAGACTGACCGTCAGCACATGACTGCATTATATGGTCCAATTGCATTTTTAACCTTTAGAGGGTACATCACTTTTGGTTTCTTTTCATTTTATAGCTATATCTTTGTGTCAATTTAATTTGCTATGACAGGAAATGTGAAGGTGGGAAAGAAGATGACAGCAAAGGTAATGAGCCATACAACCATTCACTACTCTATTGTCATATGGCTAGCACTATAGTTATTGAAGACATTATTTTTCTCCATTTTCAGACGGGTAGAAAATGACCTCAAGCTTTCTGATTCACTATTCAACCCACTGTGAGAAAAGTTTGGGCAAAAGTGTCTATAGCAGGAAAAAGCTGTGGTAGAACCTAAGACAAGGGAAAGAAAACCACTTTATTTGGACATTGTGTTCTTACAATGAAATGTGTCCTGCATTTAATCTGTCCTATTGTATAGGAGCAGTGGGCAGCTGCAGCGCATGGGAAGCAGTTAGGGATTCAGTGAGATACTCAAGGACAATTCAGTGCACTTTCTGAAGGAGCCAGCGATCAAACCAGTAACACTGTGATTACTAGATGTTGATTTGTTCTTTCAATTTTTACTACAGTATAATATAAATAAGAGGCCATAGTTTAGACTGATTGATTAATCTCTAATCACAAACTCTGTGCGATTGGTGAACCCAGGATCAGGTACATAAAGCTTTGAAAACAGGTTTTATTTATGAGGGTTTTCTTTATAAAAATGTTGTCACACACAGGCTGTCTGTATTTGATCATCATGCTCATAAGTGTAGAAAAGATGTTCTTTTACATGTCAAACAGGAAAAAAAATTGGTAAACCTCATTTAACATTGACCATGAATTTGCCAACTATATCTAGCAAAACTATTTTAAGTGTATCTTTAGGTTGTTCTTGATACACCCCATTAAGAAGTCATGCTGTGAGGCGAGGGCCTTTTAATGCTGGGCAAAGTATAAACGGGCTTGAAACCAGGTGATGTACAAACAAGTATTGATTTCTTTCCTCACGTTTTCTGATGGTATCTTATAAAGGCTATGTTTAACATATTTAAGGATCACTCCCTGAAATTACATTACAGGTATTTAGCAGACGCTCTTATCCAGAGCGACGTACAACAAGTGCATAGGGTCAAGGTACAAAGGATACTGGAGCAACACTAGAAGCTAGATGAGAATCCTAGTGCCATCATACGACTCCGACACAACATCAACTAAGAAACATAAACCTAAAATAAACTAACCAGATTTCATGTGCCTAAACCAAGTACATCAAAATCAAGAAAAAGAATAGGGCTAAAACTAGGAGATAGAGCTAGGACTGGATGGGGAGGAGGAAAGATACAGGCGGAAGAGATGAGTTTGAAATTGATAAACTTATGTCCCCGGGTGCTGAAACTACCCACTGCTCCTATACAATAGGATGGGTTAAATCCAGAGGACGGATTTCATTGTAGGAATACAATGACCAAATAAAGTGGTTTTAAGATAAGACATTCCTTTATTAGTCCCACAGGGGGACATTTGTGGTGTTCCAGCAGCAAAGCGGAAACTTTTAAGTTGTACTTTAACTTAATTAAACCTACTTCCTTACGTGCACTTACTCTTGACTGTGCTCCCTTTATGTAGCTATAGTTAACCAATTGTGTTTGTCTAGCTTAGAGGAAATGGTCCTTGATGGGGAATCTAAAAAGACATGTTTCAGATAAGTAAAGACGAGAGTGACTGTGATCAAATCACATGACACGTCTTTTTTAGATAGTACTGTGAGACTGGCTTAAACTAAATTGTTCTGTGATCCATATAGGTGAAGAGAATTAGATTAGGACTATATAAGAACCAGTCCATTTACCATTTAGATCAACAACTTGACTGAGGCCCACTGCCCCTCTAGAAAGGAGTAGAAAAACTGTGCAGCAAAATACCAGTGAAGGCCTGAAGTCGTGCACAGGCCTGTGGTGATCTCTGTGTGTGGTTGACGTTTATGTATGTTCTCATGTGAGAATAGGAACTGGGGCTGAACTGCCCCCCCTCCCCCAGGCCCAGAGGAAGATATGGAGTTTGTCTAAAATGAAAATGTTAGGAGTGTAAGGGAGGTTGAGAGAGTGAGAAAAGGGGGAGAAAAAGTAAAAGGGCAAAAAGCTTGAAATATGGTTCATTTTTCTCATCTCCTTCGAGGTTTGTTTTTGTTTTGGCTTCCATTCATTTTCCTGAGTGGAACGAATAACACTTCGATAGCTGGTGCACAGACTGTTGCCTTTGTTTTGTCCTGTACACTTTGACTAACCACAGGGTGTGATGGCTTTTTTCCCCTTTTCACTGTAATAATAGAGCTAGTGGCTGGGTAGCATCACCACTGTGACCATAAAGGAAAATGTCAAAACAGGCCATACCCTACTCCTGGCATCTTCAAATAACTGCTCTTTGAAAGTTGTTTCCCCCTCTAATAAAGCAGAAAGGCAGGCATTCAAGAAGCTGGTCCTGTATGATTCACCCACAAACTCTTCGATCTCAGACCTCAGAAAACTTCCTGATTGGCTGGAACAATAGAGTCCTAGGTTCCCTAAATTGACTGTGGCTAGTAGCCCCTGAAGACCCCTAATTGAGTAGAGTTGCTTGTAGTCTGAAGGAGCAAACAACACCCTGGCCACTGGCTCCCCTTTGAAATGTGAGAAAAAGAAGGGTTTTTAAGGGGCGGTGAGAGGCCACGGGGCCAACCATAGCAAGCTGCAGCTCCTATACATCAGCAGTCTCCAATTAGGCCTCATAACTCCCTGTGCCTCCAGACACACATTCAGATGTGTGTATTTCAAGCACAAAGCAACCCTTCCTTCTCCCTCCCTAGACTTCTCTCCTCTTGCTCCCCCTCCTTTCTCCAAGTTCCCTGCTACTAGCCAGGTAAGACCAGAGCACTGTGGCAGGAGAAGCCATTATATTCTTCCCTCCATTGCCTTTGTGTTTACCACCTCAGAGGGACACACCGCCTCTCCTCGATCTCCCACTGTGCCATGTCATGGCTCTCCTACCCTTTCAAATCCTGAAGCGAAATTGAGTTGAAGGGTAAACCCATCCCAGGTAAATAACCAGTCCACAGTAACAGACACTGCGAGTGGAAGCTACAGGAGCATTTCATTCCCTTTTACCAGTCACATCTGCATCATTTGTGGGGTTTTTTTACCTCTTCAATGTCAGTGATGGCTGATAATCACATAAAACTAC
>OMLC01068358.1:0-10282 GCA_900302585.1 Regalecus glesne
TGCTTGCATTTATATATGTGCCCAGGTACAAGTAGATGCGGTTTATTAAGTTTGTTTGAGTGTGTTGTCTACAGGGAATATGTACACAGCATATGTTGATGCAAATGTGGAGTTAGGCATACATGTCCCTAGGCCCACTTGTCTTCTTTTCTTGCTTTCAGGAAGCTCATTATGAGGGACTGTGATTCCTGCCCCTCTCCTCCTCCTCCTCACCACAGAACTAGAAAGCGGCACACTGCGTTTGAAGCAAATCCCCAGCTTCTGAACTGCCAGGGTCCACTTGGGAAGCAGAGCACACTTGTCATGTAAGCATGAGAAACAGCCGGACAACAAATGGCCAGCAGGCAAAAAACAGAAATTCAGATGATCTCATTCTTTTCTTTTGTACCTCAGCGATAGCCGACCATCTTCTCACAGCCCCAGAGTGGTGCTATCTGTCATTGACTGTCATTTGTGTTTTTGTTGGTTTGAGTGAAAATTCAAGGGTATCCCATGGGTTCTGGTGGGGGAAAAAGATGGCAACATTTCAAACTTACTACCCAGGGTTGAAAGACCTTGAATCCCCTTCACATCCCAATACCAGGCCTACTCCCTTTTCATTTTCTCTCTCAATCACTCTCTCTCTTTTTCTCCCTAGCAAACTCTTTCTCTATCTATCTATCCATCTATCCATCTATCTATCTATCTATCTATCTATCTATCTATCTATCTATCTATCTATCTATCTATCTATCTATCTATCTATCTATCTATCTATCTATCTATCTATCTATCTATCTATCTATCTATCTATCTATCTATCTATCTATCTATCTATCTATCTATCTATCTATCTATCTATCTATCTATCTATCTATCTATCTATCTATCTATCTATCTATCTATCTATCTATCTATCTATCTATCTATCTATCTATCTATCTATCTATCTATCTATCTATCTATCTATCTATCATCACTGCTCCTTTGTCCTTTTATTTTTATTTCATCAAAACTTTGACAAAATTGGAACTTGGCGGTCTCCTCCTATGCGCTGGGGGCAAAGG
Source organism: Regalecus glesne (assembly GCA_900302585.1). NCBI lineage: Eukaryota > Metazoa > Chordata > Actinopteri > Lampriformes > Regalecidae > Regalecus > Regalecus glesne. The sequence goes on from OMLC01068358.1 coordinate 1,047, forward strand.
TGCTCTAGATTGGAAAGAACCTTGCAAATTGAATTCACACTTGATGAAACAAACAGATTTGCATGTGTCTATCCGCCTGAGACGAGGTGGCCAGCTCCAGGCAAGGACCTGCCCCACCTCTGAACAATGTAATATGCTAAACTAATTAATGGGCTGTTATCGGAGAAATGTGTCACCGAATTTGAGGTTGGGTGACTCAGAGGGATGCAACCCCAGTCCATTAAAGGTTGATATCATTGGGAACAAGGGCTAGAACCAGGTCATTTTGGATCCTGAAGAAAGTTTCCAAAGTTTGGTAGACTACGTTTACTAGAGAGCTCTGTAATACATCAGCATTCAGTCTAACCATTCAAGGTAACAAAACTAAAGAAAAAGCAGAAAAATACATAAGCATGAGAAATAACCCACCACTGTGTGCCACTTGTCTAATAGGACTTGGTTGTTGGTGCTTGGGTAGTTGGCATTTTGTTATTTCCTCTTACAATGGTGGTAGTGTGGAGTACTCATAATGCTATGAAGGAATATTTTAGATACAGTGTTATATAACAGTTGACAGCTGAGTCAATTTGCCTCTCCACTTTGTACTTCAACATTTTTTTTCACATCACTGGAACAAATAAAAAACATGTCAAACCGATGAATGTGTTTGTATTCAAAATGAACTTGGAAGTATTATATAATGTGTAATCTTCCTTTGTCGCCTTACTATTCCCTCTTGGGATGTCACAGAGTGATACGCCCTTAATCATACATCGCACTCACTAGCGGGGGTCCACACACGGCCTGCTAGTTTAGCACTGTTAGCCTAGTGTTGTGTTGGCCCTAACAGTAGCCTCTCTGATGAGAGAGTGGTTGGGTACCCTCAGATAAACCTTCTTCTCTCCCTAAGCATGTTGGGAAGTCCCATAAGACTGGAGTGGGTAGACATGCTGACACATATGACCACCCTATCCCGATTCTCCCTGCTATTTACCAGACAGAGGTACCAAGCAGGCAGGAATTTCACACCCTATTGACAATGAGGTTTCTTTCAACTGCATCCGTGGATCCCGTTGATACAGGCTTTTCCTTCCATCTTTATCTCCTCTAATTTTCAACTATCTCTCTTACTAACACACTCGTGTTATAAACGCTTAAGGGGGTTCTGTCTTTTTGGCCATAAAAAAAGACAAAGCAGAATGGACTGGACTGCAGAATGGATGGAAGTAGAGATGGAAGGATAGTCAAAACATTCTGTGGCTGGGGTGTGGTTGTATTTTGAAGAGGTTTTGTTGGTTTAGTTGGAGGAGGGGAGTTATTGGTGGGCTAGGTGTTGAAAACACATGCAGAAAGGTCAGGAGAATGGCCTCCTTGAACAGAAAACTGTTTTCAAATGTGGGGATTCATGTGGGGACCCTCGCAGCTAGCTATGAGTTTGCAAAGGTCTAGGTCATTGTACTTTTTCTATATCTTATAATACCATTATAATTATAGCACTTTGTAACATGTTTTTAAAAGCGTTATATAAACGTTTAATTACTTAATTATTTTATGTGTAATTTTTTGAGGGGGCATTTTCCACCTTTGATTGATTAGATAATTGAGAGAGACATGAGGCAGAGGAGAGAGAGAATGACATTTAGTAAAAGGCCTGGGTTGGATTTGATCCCGGGCAGCTGAGGTAAGGACTCAGCCTTATGTAGCATCTACTCTACTAGGTGAGACACCAAAGTAACCCTCTGTTGTAATTCTGTTATTTCCATATCTTTGTATTGTATTCTGTAAATTTGTTTTTTTTTTATTTTCTCTACACACAACATCCATTGCACATCTGTTCATTGCAGGAGAGCGATCACTCCTCGGTTGCTGTTCTTGAGGTTTATTCTGTTTGTTTCTCCCTATTAAAGGGATTATGAGGGAGTTGTTAATTACATAATATGGGAGTCTATGGACAGGATGTTCTGTTATTGCAAATCCCACTGAGGCTAATTTTTAATTTGTGATAATGGGCTATACAAAATGAAACTGACTTGACTTATTTCAGCTAATTAGAACTTCAGAATCAGAATCACTTTGATGGAATCTTACTGCAGTTTCATGGCTCTCACAGGTACGCCACATAGAATGACAACACAAACGTCTTGAGACATTTAATTAGGGATTGACTATATAGAGGCAAACATAAGATGTGATTAAGCATAATGGTGCACAGAATATATCAGTCGAAATATATGTTGGCAGATTACTTGCATACATGAGGTAGCTAGATATGACAAATCATACCATTTTGTATACAATGTACAATACAGTATATACGAGACGTATGGTTGGAGTTTGAAAATGTTTAGTGTTAATTTGAATGACAGCCCCCCAAAAGAAATTGTTTTTACATCTGGTTGTCTTTGTGTACAGTGCTCAGTAGTGCCTACCAGAGGGGAGGACTTGGAACAGGTTGTAAGTTGGATGTGATGGGTCTGCAGTGATGTTGCCTGCCCATATCCCGGCATCGGAGATGTATAAGTCCTGAATGGACGGCAGGTTAATATGAAACACCTTTGCAGCTCTAGCCGTCCATTGAAGTCTGTCCCTGCTCTGTTTGATGGTCAGTCCAAACCAGACAGTGTTGGATGTGCAGAAGACAGACTGGATTATTGCAGTGTGGAACTGAATCAGCAGTTGCTGAGGCAGGTGGAACTTCCTCTGCTGACAGAGAAAGTGCATCCTCTCTGCTAGCCCTTTTTAATGTCCACCTTAGATCCTGGGAGATTATGGAGCCCAGAAATCTGTTGGATTTCACCATAGACACCATACTGTTGAGCGTGGTGGTTGGCAGGGGGTGGGGTGAGGGGGCAGTGTCAGAGGGCTCCTCCTGAACTCCACTATCATCTCCACAGTTTTGAGCATGTTCAGCTCTACATTGTTATCAGGGCCATCCGTTCAACCTCCTGTCTATATGCAAACTCGTCACCATCCTGGATCAGGCCAATGATGGTTGTATCATCCACAAACTTCCCCAAGGTACAGTCATTTAGGTAGAGGGAGAAGAGTAGAGGGGAGAGCAGCCCCCCCAGGTGGGGGGTAGGGCTGAAGGTCCGGGTCCTAGATGGGGTTTCCCCCAGCCTGACCTGCTGTCTCCTGAGGAGTCGAGGTGTTGGATGATATAATGCAATACCATGTACCATGTTGACTGCACCCTCATCTAATCAGGTTGCTTGGTGGACAAACTGCAAAGGGTTGAGCAAGGGGGCTGTGATTTCCTTTGAGGGGGCAGCATCAGTCTTTCAAAGGATTTCATGACCCTAGACATTAGGGCAACAGCCGTGTAGTCTTATTCCTCAGTGATAAGAAACCTTGTTTCTTTTACATGTGATAGTTAGAGGGTTGAAAATTAGAGCCTGCCAGCAGTGAGTGACATTTTAGTATCTGAGTGTCCTCTTGTTTGAAAACCTGAACATAATTATGGTAAATATTAATATTACATATGTTCATATATCTGTTGAACGAGTCCATATGGGCTACCCTGACTCACTATGTGCTAATTCACTCGTCTGAATGTTCACATATATCCCAACTACATAGTTATAATTCACTATACCTTTGTCTATAATTAAGCTAACAATTTAATTAATCAGAACACTACTTGCCTCAAGTGATGTGTGTGACAAAAATAATGATGATGTAGATGAATAATTACAGCCACTTAGAATATGTTGTAGTACTTATTTTATTTACTAATTAATTTGAGAAAATAGTGAAGATGATTTTTACCCAGACAATTTTCAAATATTTATCCTAAAAGTTAATTTGCTGATTGTAGGTTACATTGAAATGCATATACATTTTAAAAAATGTGCGAGAATGCAGGAAATTATATGTTTGAAACTTGGATTTTCCTGGAAAAAAGGTAGAAAAAGTACAAATGTATAGCTATAAAATAAACCCACTCTATTTATACTTCTCCACCATAGTTAAAAAGGTTCCCCGGCTAAGGGCCGAATATGGACAATGGGTGACTTATGTTTTGGAAAATATTTGGACATCTTGTTGATCGGCCACTTTATGCTGATTTGCCAATCCAGGTTTATGCTGTAACTGACCGAGAGGAGGTACTTCCCAACAAACAGCTATCAGCTCCTCCCATGAAGCTGTAGAGCATTCTCAACCTTCACCATACTGTTCACTGGAGTTTAATTTTCCTTCATTACCATAGATGACTAATTTCAATATTATGTTTCATTTTTTCAGTGTTTTGTTTGTTTGCTTTTAACCAAGAAATATTTTCTGATCCCATATGCCTTTTTCAGAATTTCCCTGTTTTAATATGTATTCAGGAACACACCATTACATCTGGGATTGGCCCAGTACAATTGGAGTAAACCACTGAGTATCTGTTCTGAAACATTTTGGGTTGAAATCATTGCCTGAGAACGCCTTGAAAGAGAGATGAGAGAGGGAAGAGAAGAGAAGAGAAGAGAAAGAGAGAAGAGAAGATTAACCATTTACTTTTCCTCAGTAGCATTAATCCTGGGGTTCACACAAGCATCCGTCCATTACCAAATCTACGTTCCTAACCTTGAGCCACCTCCACCCAAAATATGCAACCAATTACTGAGAGAAAATATGAACAGGAAGGTGTTAATACCTGTTTGCCAATGTGAGTAAACTGGCACTTAGCTTAATAATCCAACCACTTCTATTATTCTTATATGGAGGGAAATGATGGATTTCTTTGAAAAACAATATTATAAAATGACATTTGCAATGTTGCATGTGGATCTGCTTCGCCCCAGAACAGGAAAGGACATATCCTTCCCTCCACCCAGTTGGTGTGCCGTGCCAACAGAACAAGTTGCTCTCCTTCTCCGTGTGTTTATGTATTGGGATAAACAGTGCAAGGTGAGAAGATTAAAGGCACATGCCTTATGTTTGTTTCCTGTGCCACCCAGCAATGCATGGTATGTGGCGTGATGGATAGACATGTTGAGATCAAACTTGACTTGGGGCCTATTTCTCTCTTGTTGTGACTGCTGAGAAAAAGTTTCTGGTAGCAAAGCATTGGTGTTGAGACATAAAAATATTGCTGTGTGAAAAATGAAGGCCCTCCCCTCCTGCTTGAAACCAAGAGTGATGTTGTATTTGTTTTTCCTTCAGCTGTGGCTTCATCTTCTTCTAAATGATCATTATTTGAGTACTTCATATTGGTGCAGCCATTTCAGAAAAAATATCTTGATCTAAAAGGTCAATTTTTACATGTCAACTTTAGTCCCCATGTTTTGGGGTGGGCACAGACTTAGATGGACCATGGGGGATTAAGGCCAGATGCCCTTCCTGACGCCCTACAGAATGAACTCTTAAAATGTATCTTTTAAGATAAGAGCTAAGATAAGATAAGACGTTATTTTATTATTCCCACAGGGGGAAATTTGCAGTGGTACAACAGCAAAGTGAAAAGCAAAATCAGAGGCATGGAATCTAAACAAGCATAAAATACATAAAAAGCAATTTAAACAAGGAGAAATGTTAGAAAATATGAACATATATACATTATGAACAGAAGAAAACAGACTCAGCAGTTATATAAATGGCATATAATCCAGTTGTATGTCTTCTGAATTTGGTCTGTTAGAAGAGCAGTGCGATTAAAGCGTCTGACAGCTGCAGGAAGGAAAGACCTGTGAAAACACTCCTTCAAACACTTTGGATGCAACAACCCGTCACTGATGGGGCTCTCTAGTACTGCAAATAAGTCCTTCGTGGGATGAAAACCATTGTCTATCATGGATGACAGCTTAGCCATCATCCATTAAAGTCTATGATTTAGTTTAACTAAGGACTTTATCATTGCATTGGGCGGCAGAGCTCAGTGGGTAATGCAGTTGTTTGGTAACCAGAAGGTTGCAGGTTTGATCCTTAATCCTGCAGAAAGCATATTGAGGTCTCCTTTAGGAAGACCCTGAACCCCCAATGTCTCTCCGGGTACCATATGGTGGCTGCCCACTGCTACTATACACTGATAAGGGAATTATTGTTATTATTATTATTATTATAATTCATTAGCTATCACAGTTTGTTTTATCTTAGATGCTAACATTGATGTTAACGTTAATTTATCAAATTGGGTGTCCATCTTCTCAAATGGTGGACACCTGTTTCGCAATAAAATTAATACTCCAAATTTCATATTCGGTTAGCTGGATCAATTTAAGTTAATTTGTCTCCAAAGCTTTGGGATAAAACAGATCTAAACATCTCATCTGAGGGTACCTGAAGTTCAGCTAAGGCGGCATCACCATGGAAACAAAATGTCTTTTGTTATTTTTTTGTCTGATAGAAATATTTTTTTTCCCTGAACTTGTTCGAGCATGCTCATACTGAGGAGCATTATTGCCATCTCTCAGCATGCACATGACATCCAGAAAATAAATGATTCTAGGTGGTAGCAGGCCATTTAGTTTAACTTAAACTTGATTAAAGCAAGGGCCGGGGATGACAGAGGCAACTAAATGAGATGGAGTAAAATTGGTGGAGGCAGAAAAAGATAATTAGCTTAATAAGATTGGGGAGACGGGATAAGTCAGAGCATAGGGAGGGGTGGTGGTGATGTTGGTGAGGTTAGGTAAGGATAGGGGGTTGCTGGTCTCTTGGATATGCCAGAGGTGCTGTGGTGGTGCTAATCTGGCAAATTAAAAGGCACTTGCTAGGAGGGACAAGGGGACAGGAGTGGCGCTCAGGCTTCCCATCCCTGGAATGAGAAAAACAAATTGAATTTTCATACCCTCAGAATAGTTCCCCCCTTCCACCTCGATGCTCACTTTCCTGATTGAATTTGTTCTTTGTGCACCAGCCTGAATGTACTGTTGTAACAGGGGGTTGGGTGAGTGAAGGGGATGTATAAGTTAGGATAAATCAAACTCAGTGTAAGTGCGGCCTATCTTCACCTTGGCCTTAAGTATCTTATTCAAATGATGCTCTAGTCTAGTGTTTGACACTCCTGAGAAAAAACTCCTAATACTCAGATCGTCTCCTCTCCATCTATTTATAGTAAGGAAAGAAAAGTTATGATAGAGACCAAAAATAGCAGAATCACTTACATGGTGGCTGTATAGCTGCAGTTAAGTAAAGATGAGAGTATTACCATGCCAGCCACAGGAACAGTGGTTTTATTCAGTTCCTAACCTAAAATACAAAAAAAGAAGAGTTATAGGTGTGTGTCAAAAGAATGAAGTTGACATGTTTCTTCCACACAGAGTTCACATAACCTTTGTTAAAGCCTGGTTGATTGCAGGTCCAGTAATACAAATGTGTTAGTGAAAATTTGTAGATACAGATTATTTCACGTTTACTAAGCTTCACACATGGTTTGCAGGGATTTCAATACAGCCTGAATTTTAAACATTAGCTATGCAGGTGGTGCAAAGCTGAATACAAACTCTGTCTGTCTGGCAAGGAGTGGAATGGCAGCCTCATCTGTCCTCTGCTACAAAGACACATTATTCATTTTTTGAGTGTCCCACTATTTTCCATACACCTCCTTTCTGATGCAGCCATATCACCTTCAGATCAAGTTTAATGTATAGACCCAATTTGCAAATTATTCCCAAAAGGACTTTACAATCAGTGCAGCATACAACACTCCCTACCTTTAAACCCTCAAATCAAATGTGGAATGTGAAAAACCTTATGTGGGAAAAAAAGAGGGGGAAACTTCAGGAAGAGCAATGACGGAGCGATCCCTCTTCTAGGATGGACACACATGGAATAGATGTCACGTCGAAGGGTAACAGAATTACAATGCTCAACCAGGGATTACACACTGAGTGAGGTAATAAAGAAATTATACAGATAATAGATGAAATATGGTCAAGCAAATTTAAATGCATTGGGTTATAAAAATGGTAAGGAGAGCGGAGAGCATCAGGCATCCCCACAGAAGTGGTCATCCTCTTACTAAAGTATCTCTCCATCCGCCAAACTGCCAAACCCACAAGTCCAATCAGCCACAGCTCTGCCTTGAAGCTCTGATCAATACCTATCAAGCAGCCCAAGCTCTCATCTGTTAGGACAATGTGTCTGTGCTCATTTAAAGGCCAGATCAACCTCTTTTACGTAAATGGGCCTACCTGTTTGATAAAATTACTGTTACCCCAGAGTAGAGTCTGCTCTACCAAATCTGACAGCTTAAAAAGGCTGAGGCTACCTTGTCTTTTGGCAACAGGCATCATCAAATAAGTCGCAATTATCTGCTTGTGGTCAGAATCAGACACGTTTCATACCCCGCTTCATTGGCAACACAAAGCACCCTCTTTTGAACAAGGGGACGAATGGCAAATTGAATCCTCACCCGTAATTGGAGACTCCATGATGGATGAGAGCCTATCCAGATTGGTAGATAATGGATGAACAAGGATATGGGAACAGACATAGCAGGGCTGTGTTCGCTTTTCACCATAGAGGGGACAGGTTACTTCGGCACATGGGAGAAAACTTTGAATGGTGGGATGTTTGTCAGTTTGACAGGCTGCCGGAGATGAGGTGATCTTTCTGCCTGCCGATTTTCTGGTGAATATGAACGTGGTGTGAGATGTGTAGGCAGTGACGTAATGTCTAAACCTAACTGATCTTAATCTTCAAGAGAAGGATCCTGATGGCAGAAACAAGCATATGAAAGCATAAAGATGTCACTGAGTTTTACAGCATAGCGGGCGGCTGACAAGTGCAGAGTTTGGATATTTATGCAGTATGCCAGCTCCAATCCATTTTGTTATATAGCACAATCCATGAGAGAGAGGATGATTGTGTTGTTTTTTGTTCCATCAATGAGTAGATCTTGTTCTGCCAGAAGCTACGTTTATGTCAGACTTAAATGCGGAACATCAAAGTAATTTATAGGAGCTGCACACTTGTATTGTTTGTGTTTGTCTCTTGTCTCTCAGAGTGCCTTCAGCTGTCCACTATGATAAATGTACTTGAGATGGCTCACTGACATACATATTTGCACACTAATGACTTAAAAAGTGTTACGTAGCACAGCAATACAACATGCTACACTACTTGGGAGACTTTTTAGCATGGGAAGCCCAGTAAGAATCTGACCTTTAACCAGTGACATTCCCATACACTACTCATGCAGCTACGCAGGATGGTTATAAGACTATAGAAACGCAGAGGAACAATATACATGGATAGCTAGACTTCTAACTATTTATTATGTTCAGAGAAATAAAGTGAGATGAGATAAGTTGGGAAAAAATGTTTAT
>OMLC01068365.1:0-13894 GCA_900302585.1 Regalecus glesne
CATTAGGACTCTGTACCACCGGGCTGACAACGTCCCTACTGACTAAATGGCCGGGGAGGAAGAGAAGTCCCATATTAAACAGGCCCTGGTTAAGTGTGGTTACCCTAACTGGGCGTTTGTTAAAGCCAGGAAGGGTCCCAGACAGAGCTCCAGCCAAGTGGAGGGAGGGGAGGAGCCAAAGCATAGACCGGTAGTGATTCCGTATGTGGCGGGAGTGTCGGAATAGTTGAGACTCGTGTTTTCAAAACATCGCGTCTCAGTTGCTTTCAAACCCCTGAACACACTGCGGCAAAAGTTGGTCCACCCCAAGGATCGGGTCCCCCGGCAAAAACAGAGTAATGTAGTGTACGCTGTTAAATGCCAGGAGGACTGCAGTGACTTGTACATCGGGGAGACCAAACAGACGCTGGCTAAGAGGATGGCGCAGCATAGGCGAGCCAACACGTCAGGTCAGGACTCTGCGGTCTACACCCATCTACAGGCGAGTGGCCACTCATTCAAGGATGATGATGTTCACATCCGTGATCGGGAGGAACGCTGGTTTGCGAGGGGGGTGAAGGAGGCCATTTATGTGAAGAGGGAACAACCGTCTTTGAATAGGGGCGGTGGCCTGAGAGTACATCTATCGGCGCCATACAATGCCGTGATTGCAAACATTCCCCAATCCTCTGTGAATGGTGCCCTTTGTCACTGAATGTGCAGTTGATCACCCAACTTGCATGTGAAACCAGCCTATTGTTGTGTGGCATCAAGGTACCATTTATAAGGAGGGGGATGTTTGCCTTCAGCTCAGACTGAAGAAGTCACCTGGTGAATGACGAAACGTTTCTCAATAAACTTCTGATCCAGCTGAACAGATTCACCTCTTTTTGTGATTTCCCTACCTGGATTATTGAGCATGCATCAAGATACATTTAGTTAAAGTTCATGGGACTACCTTTATGTTATGCACATGATACCTTGAGGTAGTACTGAGAGGGGCATTGATACATTGAACAAGAGCAGTTGACTTTCGGCAGAGTAAAAAAATGCAATGTAATGTGTAACAAAATCCAGTAAAGACTATGGTTAACTTTACTCCAGTGTTTAATTGATGTATGTTGTGAAAGTGCAATACAGAACAGACTGCATAAGGGAAACTCCTATGTCCCAAAGCTACAAACTGTAGCACACCACATCACTGCATGCACCTGTGCTGCATCAGAGGGAGTAATGACTGAAACTGGGCTGCTGAAAAAACAAATGAGGTACAAGCTCAGGTTGCTGTCATGCAAACTACAACTCCTCACAAGGCCTAGTCAAATTCTTCTGAAGCAACCAAAATAAAAAACACTGAAGAGACAGCTTGCTGACATTCAAATCTAAGTCAAAGATATTGAGATAGGAGCCCATGATGTTAAGAATGACAGTCCAGAAGCAGTAGAGAATAAAACACTTAAGCATCAGCTTGCCAAGATCCAACCCCAAGTGACTAGAGCTCAAGCTCAGAGTCATCAGACAGTGAGGTCAACACTCATGAGACAACTCCATGAATGTTGAGAGTGAGCAAATCAGCAGGAGAACATGTAGGTAGTCTTAGAGAAACAGCCAACAAAAATACCCTGTCCTTGGTACTGTTTTGGCTGTGGAGAGGATGGATATCTGGCAGTTAACTGTGAGAGGGAACTAAAGTCCGATTTGGTTGAAGAGAAGAGACAGCTGCTTAGACAGAAGCAACAGTAATGGGACCATCAGAATACCATCCAGCACCCCTGGTTAAGCTACTACCAGCCCCTGGGGCAAACGGGGACTAGGAGACAAACTAACTGCCCTAGAAAAAGAAGAGCGTGGCCAACAAGCATGCTTCAGCCGAGACATCCTCTCCTAGACTGACACCAGGGTTAGTAAGAACAAAATGCACGGCCAGTCACTATTGAAGGCAAGGAAGTCAACTGTCTTCTAGACACAGGGTGTCAAGTGACTACTATTCCGCAGTCAATTTACAAGAGTCACCTACCTAATTGTTTGCAGTCCCTAGATGATCTGGTGGATGTGAAGTTGGAAGTAGAGGGAGCAAATGGACATTCGGTGTCCTACCTGGAATTGTAAAACTGAGCCTCACATTTCCAGAGGAGTTTGTGGGGACAGAGACTGAAGTGGCCACCATGGTGCTGGCAATCTCCGATGTGAATGAGATGCCTCAAATTCTCATTTGCAGCAATGCACTATAGCTGATCTCTACTCCAGCTATGTTGAATGCAATAAATGTCACCCTCAGTCATCCGTTCCTGGCTATAGAAGTGTTGAAAATCCTATAAGTATGACAACAACAAACTGCCACTGATGCTGTAGCCTGGGTAACGGCACCAGCTAATACCCCTGAAGTAGTGCCAGCAGGCAGTACAGCTGTCCTTGATCGGCTAATCCATACCAGTGGTGCTCATGGTGAGAAATGAGTTACAGTGGAGGCACCGTCAAAGTCTTCCTTTTCCCAGTGGACTGTTATTGGCTAGCTCTGTGCACCTTACTGTCAAACACCCTTATCGTATGCTAATTGTGATAAGAAATAACACGACTAATAATAATAATAATAATGATTCCCTTATCAGTGCTGCAAGGGGAAATTTGGATTTCTCGTCATTTTTGACCCAACCTATTGCAAAGGAGCAGTGAGCTGCCAACATATGGTGCTCGGGGAGCAGTTGGGGGTTAAGCGTCTTGCTCAAGGACACCTCGACATGCTATATGCAGGACCGGGGATCGAACCTGCAACCTTCTGATTGCCAGACGACCGCTCTACCCACTGAGCTATGCCGCCCCGAAATTATAATGATATTACAATTTCTGTCATGACCGTGTTGGCTGAGATCCATGCTGTTCAGCGGGTGATAGGAAATGACCATTTTGCACACAACACCCTTCACACCACAAAGATTTATCTCGACTTCACTGACTCCCCTTTGCCACCCGAGTGAAAAGATCGTATCACAAACCAGCTCAATTCCATGTCTGAAGTCTTAACCCTTCATGATCTAGAACAGCAGTCCCCAACCTTTTATGTGCTACGGACTGGTTTCATCCAACTAGTCGACGGCAGTACATCGTAAAGTTGGCATCCATCACACTTGTGTATAGATATGAAGATTGTTGTGTCGTCATTCTAAGAGAAGTACCTGGGAGCCATGAAACGTAAGTCAAATTCCATGTAGTGAAAATAAAACCTACGTGGCCAATAAACGGAGTCTGATAATCGCCTACATATGCGGTCACAGAAAACAAAGATTAGGCTCTACGGTAGGCAGGTCGACTGTGTGATAAAAAAAAATCTAAAGCAGTGAAAGTGATCTGGTATGTTTGAGGGTGTTTTAGTCTAAAGCAGCGAAAGTAATAGAGTTTGTCAATGTAAAATTATGACTGGTGTGTTTCTACATAATATCGCTGTTTAATGAAAGAAGTTATGTGCGGTCCCTTGTCAGAGAACTACGTTATTTCCTGGCCTTGGATGTGCATGTGACCGCAGAGATTCCCTGCTGGAGCCCAGACTGTGTTCACCGTTTGAACCACGGCCACAACATGTTCTCACTCGGGCAGACGATGGAGTTCCTCATGGGGAACCCCTTTGCAACGCCAGTCGGCCAGAGAATCGGTAAGGACATCTTTAAACACTCATTTCCACTTGGCACAAAACGAGTACTTTAAAAATGTGGCTATTTTTGTAACATTACATAAAAGAAGTCAGGAACCGTTAATTTCCACTGATTTTGAAAACAAGTTTAAAAGTTAAGGCGAGAGATACATTTTAAAGGTGTTTGGGAACCGACGACGCATTTGATGGAGATGCGGGTCTCATTTAATGTAATCTTCTGTTTTAACATGGCAAAGTTCAAGTTGACAAAGGTTTTAACAAACGATGTTGTCTTCACGTCGTCGTTTGAAAGAAGTGCCTCTCACTTCCTCAATCAAGTATGTAAGTGACGCAACTGAAATAATTGCCTTGCACACATACATTCACCCAAACAAACGTTTACACGATGTTTCCCCATATATACCTTGTAAGTATGAGTTTTTCACTCTACAGTTCTCCATGCAGACATGACATTGCTTTGTTTTTGTTAAGCAGTAAAGCAGAACAAAAATGAAGTCATTTTAATCACAGTTGATGATGATGCTTGGGCACATGTTGCGGTTTTTGTTCTGTACAGGTTGATAAAAAAAATGGAACCATGCCATTTTCTTCTACATCCACTTATGTTAACCACATCACATGTTCTGGGAGTGCTCTCCCTTTCTCACTGATCCATGGTAAAAATGCCTGAGCTGCCTCTGAGCCAAGCGGTAGCAGAAGCAGCTGACAGTCACATGAAAGGAGCAATAATGGGGGATGTGAAAGGCAAGGGGAGGGGTGGAATGGTGTGAAGGAGATTAAGGTCCAACTTAAGGCCACTGAAGAATAGAGCAGAAGAAAACTTTGAGGATAAAAATGGTTTACCTTACCTACCTGACACTCATTGGGATGGTGTACTAACTTGGTGTCAAACAGCAACACAGAGCTATTACTATTTAAGGTTAAAATGAGTTCAAATCTCTGCTGGGACATTTAGGCAGATGTAACTTCATGAATCTCTCCCTCCTTACTTTGGTCTGTTTGTGTTGACAGAGCGGGCCACCAGTGCACTGCTGTTGTCTGAGGACTGGGGCCTGAATATGGAAATCTGTGACATCATCAATGAGACAGATGATGGGTAGGAGTACTGTCATTTATTCTGATTCATTCTGTCCCCCAATATGAGGGCCTCAGTAGCTCAGTGGTAGAGCGTGCACTTCGGGAACTGACAAGTCGGAGTCCATGGGTTCATACCCACCCCGGAGTATCAGGAAGGATATTTGGTCTTAATCCCCCAAGCTCTCCATCTAAGTCTGTGTCCAATCTCACAATGTTAGGACTAATCATGACATGTAGAATGGACCTCTCTTTTTCCCCAAGTTAGCGGACTAGTTTGGGGAGGCTGAGCATGTGCTGTGTTTCCTCTGTGGTTCTTGATCAATTTACACTTCTCTGAAATATTGTTACTGATTAAAGATTACAAAATTCAAGGCAAAACTCTAACACGCGAAAAAAAACATTGATGAAGGTCATTTCGGTATTTGCAGCACCAAGAGTTAGTTTCTTGTCACGGATTGTAAAATCGATATGATCTGTGGCTTGGTTATTACCGCTTCTTTCTACATGGTCATGTGAATTCTTTGCTTCTAACAGAACAGCTTACTGTCATTCTCCATTTGGCCTATTTGTATATTATGTTTATTTTGCACAGCCTTAATAACAGCCCCATGAGCCTAAAGAAGGAATGTTTCAAGCTTTCAATACATTTCACCGAAAAGACTGGAGAGTTTTTGTTTAGTCTAGTAACAAGAATGCCTTGAGCCCATTCTTTAGAGGACCTTACACCATACAGTTCCTTCTTTTAATCCCGCTGTGTGAAAGTGTACAGCTCTTTAATCGCTTGTTTAATTGATTATTGTCATAAAGATGAATCGAATTTTTTTGGAAATGTTTATTATAAAGTATAAAGATGGTTGAGTTTGCCAACTGATGATTTGATACAGAAGTGTTTTTCCAGACCCAGAGATGCAGTCAAAGCAATAAAGAGGAGAATTGTGGGAAACAGGAACTTCAGAGAGATCATGCTAGCCCTTACTGTAAGTATCTTTTGGTATGGGACTATGAATATTATTCTCAATGTATACATTTATAAGCAGAGGGTAATCAGATGGAGAGGCTTACAGAGTATACATGTGGCACATGTTGAATCAATGTCATAACTGTTTGTCTTGATGCATGCTCAATAATCCAGGTAAGCGACTGTTTGGAATATCTCAGTCTTTATCACATTTCTCTTTTCACATTAACATTTAGGTACTTGAGGCTTGTGTGAAGAATTGCGGACATCGGTTCCATGTTCTGGTGGCTTCGCAAGACTTTATTGAGGGGGTTTTGGTGCGATCCATCCTGCCTAAGAATAATCCCCCCACTGCACTCCATGACAGGGTGCTCAGTCTCATACAGGTATATGATCTCTACTACAATGCCTATGTAAGAATCATATGTGTTACAAGGATCCTGATAAATATATTTTGTTACAAGAAAATTTGCTATAACTCTCACTCCAAAGACTCGTATTTGAGTTTCAGTTCTTCTGTTCTGGTTTGAGAATGTGTTCATCAACCGTAAATGAGCCATCGGATCCAATAGGTTTTGAGAGACCACATCATTGTTTGAAATTTCATGGTGTCGTGTCTGTTGTTGTCACTCTTCTTGAATAAAATAACTTCAATTTCTTTGCTGGGTTATCTCCTATTTTGTCCAATTACAACCTATGTATTGTGGAATATCAACATAAGTTAGAGTCAGGTTTTATATAGGAAGCTGGTCTGTTTCTTCCTCTTTTCTTTGGGAGGTTTTCCTCTTTTCCTTTTTATTAATTTTCTCTTATTATCATTGTCTGTCAACAGCGATATCACATCCTGATTTAGAAGTCAATCACTCTCACATAGCTTTCTTCTCTCCCTCTCTCTCTTTCTCTCTCTCTCTTGCTTAGTCTTGGGCTGATGCATTTCGTAGTTCTCCCTCTCTGGCCGGTGTGGTTTGTGTGTATGAGGACCTGAGGAAGCGAGGTCTGGAGTTCCCAATGACGGACTTGGACTCTCTCTCTCCTATTCACACTCCAAATAGGGTGAGTATGTCCTTCAATTGATCTCTGCTCTTTTTCATATCTCCATGTCTCTCTTTCTACCTATAATCAGTTGAAGGTGCCAAAGTGTCATTTTTGAGTGCTGATTGTTCAACAATATGAATAGCAAGAATAAACCAAAATGGACAAGAAGAGCAAATTTAGACAAGCCGACAGCAATCAGGTCCTCTCCCAACTATGATGCATTGTGATTGGCTCCCATAACACTGATTTATTCTATGTCTTTAGTCTATATATTTGTTGTTGCCTTTTGTTATATTCCCACCTTGTGACAGAGTTTTGGTACTGCAGTGTGACAAACAAACCACTAAATGGACAGATAGAACCATTGACCCTCCCTCCATTTTCCTCAAATTGGGGGAGAACAGAAGGATGGCAAATGTCCAGCATAATTTCTTTAATATTTATATTAATAATCTTAATATATAATATTAATATTGCAGTCATTATGTAGTTGACCATGTATTGCAAGTGTGAAACAAGTATTTCTCTCACTACAACTCCTGTTAATAGTTACCACCGAGTTATACTTCAGGTTAGCTGAGATATTACACATAACATCCTGTATGAATGAAAACCTTAGGGCTTTTGTAGAAATGGATCCAAACTTAAAAGTACTCTACACCAAAAAATCATGTCGAAAATTCCTGGTTGTACATGACTGTCTCAATCTTTTAGAGTGTTCCAGAAAATGGCTCTCCTGAGATGGCCCCTGTCACTGCCCCTTCACATCAGTCAGAGCAACGTCCATCTGCCCTTGGTCCTACTCTGCATAGTTTTCCCCCAGCCACACCCAGTGAGGGCCCAGTCTCCATCTCACCTGAGCAGGTATTACTACCAAGAGACACAGCCATTCATCAATGTCCTTGCTGTGGTAGTGGATATAAAAAGGCCTCAGATTTTTTTCCTCTCTTCTATCATGTTTTTTTAGAAGCAGAAAGTTTATTTATTTGTCACTGTACATACATACGGTGAAATTTGTTTTCTGAATTTAACCCCTCTTACTATAAAGGAGCAATGAGTAGCTGCAGGACAGGGGGAGGAGTTAGGGATTCAGTTGCTCAACGACACTGACATGCTTTCTGTAGGGGCTAGAGATTGAACCACCAATCCTCAGATTACCAGACGACGACTTTACCTCCTGAGCTAAGCCATCCACATAGCTACATAGTTTTTGCCTTTAATGTTCTGAAAATGAAGCCACATTTTTGGCAATATTTTTTGATAGGTAAAACCCAGAATATTATCCTTTTTGTTTTTTATACTGACACCTATGACAAGAGGGCCATGGTAGCTCAATGGTAGAACGTGTACTTTGGGGACCGACCAGCCAGATATTGCAGATTTTAACTCACTGCAGGGCATCACGATGGGCATCTGGCCTTTATCCCCTATGCTTTAACCCCCCTATGCTTCATCGAAGTCCGTGTCCACCCCCACAATGCGTGGACTGATCCTGACACGTAAAATTGGATTTCCTCATATTGATACCTATAATGATTGGCATTAACTGCAGCCGCGTTCAAATGCTCCAAATCCCAGAAATCATTCAGAATTGAACAGTGAAACAATACTCTAAGCAGGGATGGGCAATATGATCCAGAAACAGTCAGTGTGGGTGCAGGTTTTTGTCCCAAGCAGATACGCTCCTCAGTCTATCAATTGAGGTCCTTGGAAAAGACTATTGGTTGACTTGTAGAATCAGGTGTGTATCTGCTTGGTTGGAACAAAGATCAATGACCACACTGGGCCTTTCTGGATAATCTTGCCCACCCCTGCTTTAACAGTTCTGAAACTTTTCTGGGTCATGAGCTCCTAAAGCTCTAAATTTGTGACCATGCTATTCAGCAGCCAACCGGTGGATTCCTCACTCCAAGGGAATGAGACCTTACACCAAGTAAGGGAGTTCAAGTATCTCGAGGTCTTGTTCTTAAGTGAGGGAAGGTGGAGCTTGAGATGGACCACAGAAGCAGAGCTGCTCGAGTGGTATTGTACTTGCTTTACCAAACCATTGTGACGAAAAGAGAGCAGAGCCAGAAGTTGAAGCCTGCAATCTACCAGTCGATTTTTGTTCCTACTCTCACATATGCCCATGAAGGTTGGGTCATGCCCGAAAAAATGACATTGCAGATACCATTGGTTGAAATGGGTTTTCTCAGAAGGGTGGCTGGCATCTCCCTTAGAAATAGGATGAGAAGTTCAGTCATCCGTGATGGACTCAAAGTAGAGGCATTGCTCTTTTACGAAGAAAGGAGCCAGTTGAGATGGTTCAGGTATCTAATAAGGATGCCACCTGGTCACCTCCCTAGTGAGAAGTTCAAGGATCTCGCAAGGAGATCCTTGCGAGATCAATGTGATGAAAGAAAAAACTGTTATTGGATGTTTTTATTACATTCTGTAATTGCAATAATTTGTTGTACATCAAGTAATGGTGAAACTGAGTTATTCCTTATTTCACTGAGATCCTGTTGTAGCTCCATTGAGTGACCACTTGTCGGCAGCCACTCATTTATTCTGAGAGGATTTTGATTCATAGCAAAGACCTGGTGTTCTAATGCTACTTGAGATCCTGGCTTCTGATATCTTGAAATGTGAAAACTGTTTTTTGCAGTCCACATCAGCTAAAATTCACAATAGCAATCCCACCGCTTGGCTCAGTGAGTAGAGTGGTCATCTGGTGCTTGAAATATTCCAGGTTCGATCTCTGCACCTGAAAAGCAGTCTGTTGACATGTCTTAGAGCAAAACACTGTTCTCTTAATTGCTGTCCCCTGTGATAGACTGGCAACCTGTACAGGGTGTTTCCCGGCCTTTTGTCCAATGAGGACTGAGATCGGCTCCAATTCCCTTGCGACCCAATTTTGGATAAGCGGTTGAGAATGGATGGATGAATTGAGCCTCTTGAACACAGTACAATGGCACCTACTCACAGATACAATCATAGTCAATTAACCCTGTTTTAATTTTCATTCAAGATGGTACACAATGAGAAGTGGGATAAATGTTCTTCAGTTTCTAAAAAGGAGAAACACCTCTCATATGAGGTAAAATAGATTTGAAAAAGATAGAATATGATACAACAAAATATTAAGGAAAGGGAACATTTTCTAAGGTACAAACAGGCCCGAAGGATGACAACCTCAGTAGTGAACGAAGCAAAGCAGTGAGTGTGGGAGGAGTTCGGGGAAGCCATGGAGAAGGACTTTAGGTCAGCACCAAAGCGCTTCTGGAAAACCATCTGACACCTCAGGAGGGTAAAACGGGGAACTGTCCAAGCTGTTTATAGTAAGGATGGGACGCTGTTTAGCTCAACTGAGGAGGTAATGGTACTATGGAAGGAACACTTTGAGGAACTCCTGAACCCAACTAACCCACCCTCTAGGATAGATACAGAGCTGGATCAAAATCAATTTTCCTGGAGGAGGTCACTGAAGTAGTCAAAAAACTCCACAGTGGCAAAGCCCCATGGATTGATGAGATCCGTCCAGAAATGGTGAAAGCTTTGGGTGTTGAGGGACTGTCATGGATGACATGTATCTTCAACATTGCCTGGAATTCTGGGACAGTGCCTAAAAAGTGGCAGACAGGGGTGGTGGTCCCAGTGTTCAAAAAAGAGGACCAGAGGGTGTGTGGTAATTACAGAGGCATCACGTTACTTAGCCTCCCTGGAAAGGTCTACTCTAAGGTACTGGAAAGGAGGGTCCGGCCAATAGTCGAACCACAGATTGAGGAGGAACAATGTGGATTCCATCCTGGTCGTGGAACAACAGACCAGCTCTTTATGCTTGCAAGGATCCTGGAGGGGGCCTGGGAGTATGCCCATCCAGTCTACATGTGTTTTGTAGATCTGGAGAAGGCTTATGACCAAATCCCCCGGAATATGTTTTTGGAAGTTCTAAGGGAGTACAAGATAAGAGGGTCACTACTCAGGGCCATCCAATCTCTCTATGCCCAAAGCAAGAGTTGTGTCAGAGTTCTAGGTAGTAAGTCGGATTCTTTCCCAGTAGGGGTTGGACTCCGCCAGGGTTGCTCCTTGTCACCTATCCTGTTTGTGATCTTCATGGACAGGATCTCCAGGCATAGTCATGGAAGAGAGGGGTTGCAATTCGGTGAATTTAGGATTAAATCACTGCTTTTTGCAGATGATTTGGTTCTGTTGACTTCATCAGTCTCTGACCTCCGACACTCACTGGATCGGTTTGCAGCTGAGTGTGAAGCAGCTGGAATGAGGACTAGTACCTCTAAATCTGAGACCATGGTTCTAAGCAGGACACCAGACGATAGTCTAATCCGAGTAGGGAATGGGTCCTTACCCCAAGTGAGGAAGTTCAAGTATCTGGGGGTCTTGCTCTCAAGTGAGGGAAGAATGCAGGAAGAGTTGGACCGGAGAATTGGAGCTGCTGAAGCGGTATTGCGCTCCCTTTTCCAAAGAGAGAGCTGAGCCAGAAGGCAAAGCTTTCGATCTACCGGTCAATGTTTGTGCCCACTCTCTCCTATGGCCATGAAAGCTGGGTCATGACTGAAAGAACAAGATCACGGATACAAGCAGCTGAGATGTGGTTTCTTAGGAGTGTGTCCAGTGTCTACCTTAGAGATAGGGTGAGAAGCTCAGACATACGTGAGGGTTTCGGAGTAGAGCTGCTGGTTCTACAAATAAAATGGAACCAGTTGAGGTGGTTCGGGCATTTAGTAAGGATGCCACCTGATTGTTTCCCAAAAGAGGTTTCTCATGCAAGTCCAGCTGGGAGAAGGCCACGGGGTAGACTGAGGACCAGATGGAGGGATTATATTGCCACACTGGCCTGGGAACGCTTTGAGATCCCCTAATCAGAGCTAGTAGATGTTGCAAAGAACAGAAAAGCTTGGAGGTCCCGGCTGAAATCTGCTACCTCCGCGACCCGACACCGGATAAGCGGTTGAGGATAGATGGATGGATGGATGGAATATTTTCTCTAAATCATCATATCGGTATGTCCTATGCTATGGAGACTATTTCGTTGGATTTGTTCCACAGGACAGTTATCAGAGCCGGGGTGGCTCAGTAGGTAGAGCACATGCCAGCCAGTCAGGCATTGCAATTTGTATCCCATCGCTTAGCTCAATAAATGTGAGACATACATTATAAAGCACTTTGAGTGGTCACCAGACTAGAAAAGAGTTACATAAGAACAAGTCCATCAACCATTTACCATCTACTTTCAGATTTGTTCTGGAGAGAATCTTGAAATAATTTAATTCACTCTGCATTGTATTAATGTCAACACACTATTAGACAGATGTTAACTGCTGTGATCTTAGATAGTGTATTGAGTTTTATTATGACTGCTGTCATCATCATAGAGTGTATATTAAGTGTTGGCTAATTTGAAACATTAATTTCTGGTCACCAGGAACAGCGGTTGCAAAGTGAGCTGTCACTAGTGAAAGGAAACCTCACAGTGATGTCTGAGATGCTGAACCAGATGACTCCAGGAGATAATCAACAGGAAGACACAGAGCTTCTCCAGGTGTGTGTGCTTGTGTGCGTGTCTGTGTGCGTGTGTGCTTGTACTCCATGACAAATAGTTAATCCAAAAGTTGCAAAAAGGATGAATCGGTTCAATAGGATTCAGAAGTTTATTGATCCAGTTGAACCGATTCACCGTTTTTGTCATTTCCCTCTCCTGGATATTGAGCATGCATCAAGACATTTAATCCAAAAGTATTTCAGTTCTGTGTGTCTTTTAAACTGTATGTACATGTGAGCAGATAATATTTTCTAGAAATCTGATTCACAATATGAAAATTGACTGTAATTAAATATTGATCATACATTCCTTTCTCTTGCTGCCATTTCAACCCCCCCTGGCCTGGCAGCAGTTACACTCTGTCTGTAAAAGCATGCAGATTCGAGTGACTGAGCTCATCCCCCAGCTGTTGCATGAAGGGCTGATCAAAGAACTGCTAGTGGTCAATGATGACCTCAACAATGCCTTCATCCGCTATGAGAGGTGTGTTTTCATGCAACAGGATCCTCAGTAGACATGTCCTATAATGTCATACATCCGATGGTTTAGTTTTGATCTTGTCTGGGTATGTTTTTCTTCTTTTGGTTCTGTTGTGCTTTTGAACTAGAGAGATAGTTGAGCATCCCCAGACATGAAATGCCTCATTTTACTGTGACACACAGAATGGCCTTTATCCCTTACAGTGAACTGTTGTTGTAATTTTGTTTTAGGTTTGAGAGACTTAGTAAGGCACAACGTGCAACAACTGAGGAGGTAAGAACATTTTTGCTCACCTTTTGCTAGAGTTCCTTTGCTGTTTGCTTCATTTGTATTTACTGTGGATTCCAAGTTTCTTAAAGGGCCATGAAAGGAGACTGACTCAAAAGTCTCTGAAAACTGTCTTGATCCATGCTCAATAATCCAGCTATGGGAATCACAAAAAGAGGTGAATCAGTTCAACCAGATCAGAAGTTTATACAGAAATGTTTCATCACTCAAACAGGTGACATCTTCTGTCTGAGCTGACTGCAAACATTACCCTTATAAACAGTACATTGATACCACACAATAGGCTGGGTTCATATGCAAGTTGGGTAATCAACTGCACATTCAGTGGAAATGAGCACCATTCACAAAGGGTTGGGAAATATTTGCAATCATGGTTTTGTAAGAAGACGATAGATGTACTCTCGGGCCAACAACCCTATTCAACGATGGTCATTCCCTCTGGACATAAATGGCCTCTTTAACCCCCCCACCCATCAAACCAGCGTTCCTCCCAATCAAGGATAAGAACATCGTCATCCTTGAATGAGTGCCCACTAGCTTGTAGATGGGTGGACCGCAGAATCCTGACCTGACGTGTTGGCTCTCCTGTGTTGCGCCATCATCTTGGCCACTGTCTGTTTGGTCTCCCCGATGTACAAGTCATTGCAGTCCTCCTGGCCAACTTTTGACGTAGTCACACTGCGTCAAAAGTTGATCCACCCCAAAGATCGTGTCCCCCAGCACCAACAGAGTAATGTAGTGTACATTGTTAAATGCTAGGTGGACTAGCTCTCTGAATCCAATAATTAAGTGACTTCCTATCTGCACCTGAGATGCTGCTTCTCCAGCAGACCGCTCCATAAAAGATGGCTGGTGCCACAATCATATCATAAAATGTAATAAAAAGTAC
>OMLC01068367.1:0-10271 GCA_900302585.1 Regalecus glesne
GTTTAAACATATAAAGTAATTATCATGTAGCACACTGACCTTTTCCCTGACCCTTTTGAAAGGGTGCTCTGCTGACAGACACTAATTAACATGAGCCTCCAGCAGCTGACTAGTGTCTTCTGGGAAATGGTGAACAGTCCTTATGCAGCAGAGGTCCTGTAAAACATAGCAAAAGGCCATCAGTTCATCTGTACCCCCTTCATCCCTCCACCACCAGACAAAGGCATGAGTGCACTCGCACACACACACACACACACACACACACACACACACACACACACACACACACACGTACCACCCACCAATGACACACATGCACATTACACTCATTCTTCTCTCCCACTCCAATGAAATTGGAGCTGGCCAGCTGCTCATACATATTGCTGTGGGAGAGGTGCTCACTCCGGATGATAGTTCTACATTTACCCATTTAACACCATATACTGACAATCAGCTGTGAAAATGTCTGTCAAAGGACCATGAGCCCTTCTGATCTCGCCATTTTCAAGACGATCTTTCAGATATTTTACACTAATAAGATCTCCTCTGCTTACATACTGAGGTTTTCCTGCTGTTGCACAAAGCTTGGAAAACGTAGAGCCAATAAAATACCCCCACAGCTCTCAGTGTACAAACTGGTCTCCTGATCTTGGTTCAGCTCTACTAGTCAAGGTTAAACCATGTCTAGATTATTTTTCTGTATTCCCTCAACAACACCTCAGCGATATACATACAACTGGTATGTGAATGTCTGCCAGCGATTCCCCATGCCTTAAATGATCTGTGTAGCACCGACAAGCTTTCCCTTCCTGTCTGCCATTTTTCACAGCAAAATCAATCGGCTGCATCAGGGTGCCTCATTTTCATCATCACTTCATTGACCTTCTCCCTGACCAAATTTCCTTTGCAACCATTTACCAATACAGCTGGAGGCAAGGGAGATCACAGTGTGTCTTAATGAGTTTGTTTTTTTCAATGACTTTGTCTTTGCTTATTTCTTTACACTGGGGAGGGAGCAGGCACACTTGCGTGTCCGTGACATGCAGCTGTGTTAGCTGGAATGTTGCTGACACAAGGGTTGCACCAAAAGTCAACTTTTATTCCCTTGATCTTGAAGACTTTGAAATATAGCCATCCCTATCTATCATCGAGGTGGTCAAAAGAAGCTCCTAGGTTAGATAAAAGCCCCTTTCCATCATTTTATGTTGACATAGCAAAACTTTATTTCAAAAATGGCTCTGACGGTATTGCCCTTGGCAGGGTGGCTGAAGTGGCTGAAGCTTTCCAGCTCCAGTATATGATAGACGCTGAACCACACTCAAGCTAACACTGATGATGCTTCACGCTTCACCTTTTTCTTCAGTGTATGTACTTGAGACTTCAGTATATAAACACACCACACAGTGGGCCAAGGCAACTATGAACATAATGTCTGTTCATTATCCGTACCTGCCTTTTGCTGCTTCCGCCATACAGAAAGCTTTCCTTCCACGGACTCATTGACATAATTACCACATTGGAAATCAGATGAACAAAAGATGTTCTGTTTATATTTCTTTTCTTGGTTATTGCTAAAAATTATATAATTTACCTTTTCACATATTCCTATGTACGTATTATTATAATTAAGACAACATCCAGTCCATTCATTGGTCCTATTTAATAAGAAAAAGGGACAATTTTGTTCCACTGTTGCTATGGAGACAGTGATACAGGCAACATAGTTTGATGGAGTGAAACATTTTACTATGCCAGAGCTCTGATTACTTTTCTATTGTATTGTTAATGGTGTGTGGGCTAATTATGGTGAACACCTCCTTCACTCTGGCAATTACCCTAATGGCACCCACCGGCTGAGCTGTTTTCTGTCTCGGAGGGGTTTGTAAGAGAGATATCGCCATTCGCTTAAAATTTTGACAAATTTACTTTGGGTTGGGGGGGTTTACCGTGTACACTGCCATGTCAGCTCAACTCACGCCATACGACCAGTGAAGTTTCCGTTGCATTTGGATGCTATTCTCAGGATTTGTGATGTGATCTGGTGTGACATCCAAGTACGTCCCCTGGACCACTGGCTGGCTCTGAGTGCATATGTGCCATCAAGAAAATGGTTGGCTCTCCACTGCCTCCTGCCATTCAGGGGAGGATTGAATCGACTGTCTCAGATGGGGTTTTTTGTTGTTGTTTCTTTCTCTTGAATAAAGCGTTGGGTCTTACCTAGACAGCCAGAGTAGCAGTTGAACTCCCACCCGAAAATGTCGTCTGCTCCCAGGGAAAATGTACTTTAAAAAAGAGAAAACTCCATCGAGGGAAATCGGAACACATGTTCAGTTGTTTCTTTCATTCGCACATACTTTCACAAGATCTATGTGTTCCACTGTTTTATTGATGGTGCACCGCAGAGCACTAACATGGCTGCTGCAGGGTAGAGGAGTGTTAAACACACTGAATGTTCAGATCTCTCAGCCAACATAGCCAAGGCCTCATCCGGAGAATTTGAATTGCTCTAATGGAAATCAATGAAACCACTGGCTTTTCAAATGTGGCTTGATGAGATGTCTGACGTTAACAAGAGAAAGTGGAAATGAATTAATCTGGAGAGTAAACGGATGCTGGCTGGTGTGGTGGGAGAATGACAAGAGGCTTTTTAAGCTCTTTGTCACGCTTGTCAGTGGGGGAGGTTTTTTTTGCCTCAAATGGAGCAGGTGACCTATGGCTTATCTCATGGTTATCTCAGAGCTGCCCTGGGGGTTTCTTGTACCTTTACCTTTCCTATTCCTTTTTTTTCCAAGAGCTCAGCAGGGACTGATGTCCCTGTGGGATTCACATGTACAAAGAACAAACTAGATTCAAGATTTAAGAACTCTGTCACTGTACAAGCACAACATTGGAGTTGTATCAGCCTCAGACAGTGCATGTAAAGAATGGAGAATACATGTCTGAACAACCTTGGTACAAAATATCAGCAGTCTAAAAATACAATAAAGTTCATGATAGAATACAACTTCTAAGTTGCAAACACATCAGCAAAAAAACGCATTAGAGACATAGTGGACAGAAATTGAAGTGGCATAAAGTCACATGTGAGTAAATATAACAAATATTACACTTGCAACAATGGTGGCAGCGCCTCAGTCTGGTCAAACCGAGGAGATGTCAGTTCAGTTGTACAGCAGCTTTTGGAAAGAGGCTGCTTTTCATTCTATTTATGCATGTAGATTGATCTGAAGCTCCTCCTTGATGGGAGGAGCTGAAACAGGTGGTATCCAGGGTGTGTAATGTCTTTTATGATTTTTTTTAGCCTTCCTCACAAAGTGAATGCTGTGAAGGTGTTCTAGTGATGGCAGATCAGTGCCAACAACGTCCTGTGCTGTTTTCACGTTGGAGGGCTTTTTTGTCCGTCAGGTACTGCGCCAGACTGCTACATGCAGTTCAGATGCTCTCTGTGGTGCATCTATAGAATTTGACAGCAGCTTTTGAGGGACTTGGGCTCTACCCAGCCTCCTTACAAAATAAAGGCATTGGGCTTTACCCACCACTGGTGAGGTGTTTCCAGCCCAGGAGAGGTCCTCTGGGATGGTGACCCCTGGAACCTAAAGCTGGGGAGTCACCACAGCCTCTGTGTTGATGTGGACAGGACTGTGCGTGGTCTTCTTGGATCATCTAAAGTCCATAATACTCACCTTTGTCTTTTTTGTTGTTAGAACCTCATCCGTATATGTGCCTTTTTTGTCTGCTATTAGCCCAATGACTGCTGTTTGACCTGCAAACTTCATAGTGTTTGAGTTTGGATGGCTTGAAGGCGGGGCATCAGCACACAGCCCTGGGGGACACCGGTGTCCAGGATGAAAGATGTGTGCTTGGCCTGTCTTGAAGTCTGGTGTAGGTTAATAAGGAAGTCCAGCATCAAATCCATACGGAGGGAGTTAGCCTTCTAGTTTGTGGACTTTGTCAACCAGTTAGTTTGGTGTGAGGATGTTAAATGCCGAGCTGTAATCAACAAAGGGGAGTGGGACATGGGTGTTAGGTCTTTCCAGGTGAGAGAGGGCTCCACTGAGAGCCACACAGACGGCATC
Source organism: Regalecus glesne (assembly GCA_900302585.1). Taxonomy (NCBI): domain Eukaryota; kingdom Metazoa; phylum Chordata; class Actinopteri; order Lampriformes; family Regalecidae; genus Regalecus; species Regalecus glesne. The sequence goes on from OMLC01068367.1 coordinate 4,077, forward strand.
CTCAGTCAATCCGTCTGCATGGTAGGCAAACGGGTGTTGGTCCAGGTCAGCCGGGACAGTGTGTTTGATGAGGGGGAGTACCGGCCGTTCAAAGTATTTTGAAATGATGGGTGAGAGCAACTGGCCAATAGTCATTGGGACAAATTACCACAGGCTTTTGGGGAATGGTGCTGGATTTGAGAGACTTGGGGATGCTCTGGAGGGTCCACCACACCCCGGGAGTATGTAGAGTTTGTGGCTCTCCTCGGAGTTTGAAAATGACTGCAGGTTGGTGATTGTTGTGGTCAAACTGACCAAAGTTGTCCAGTTCCACCAGTAGGTTGTCAGTGCTATTGGCAGGTGTATGCTGGATTTTATCTTTCCTTTTGTAAGCTGTGATGGCCTGGAGGCTTTGTCACCTCCTCTGTAGACTGGAGTTACTGTTGAAGAGCCCCCCTCATCCTAGTTTACAGCTGTGTTTTGCAGATCAGATACCTCTCTTAAGGTTTGCTACGGCAACACCGTGAGATGAAACATCTCCTGATTTAAAACTCTTGTTTCTCGTTCTGAGCTGGTGTTTGACTGCTTTGCATTCATGGTTTCTCGCTCAGGTACACTCGGATCCTTCTTCTGACAGTGACACTGTCCATGCAGTGGTTAATTAATGTATGTTTGCCCCTCCAGGTGTGTTGGAGCTTTTAAAACTAAAGTTTATTCAGATGTGGAAAATGGCTTAACACTGATAGTGAGGGCTTTGTGTCCCAGGACAAGAAACAAAATGAGGTGGTCTGACTATCCAAGGGAGGGGTTGGATGTCCCTGTAAGTGTCCTTTAGGTTAGCACAGATATGATCCAAGGTGTTCTCCTCCTGGTTGTGCATTTAACATGTTGGCAGAATCTGGGAAGAACTTTTCTGAGGTGATCGAGTTGACGTCCTGAGCAGCAATGAAAACTCCATCAGGATGGGTTTTGAGATTTACTGATGGGGTCATGCATGGATGCAGGCATGCATCCATTCACCTGTGGTGGCATGTATACTGTCACAATAGCAACAACACTGAATTCCCTGGGGCGGTGGAATAGTCTGTGTTTAAGGATGTAATATTCCATGTCCGGAGGACAGAATCCATCGATTGTGGTTGTGTTCGTGAACCGTGTCACTTGATTCCTCACCAGTCAGATGTTATGCCGGTATGGAGCGACCAGCCTGCTAGCTCAACGGCAGCGGCCGGTATGTTGGGATTCAGTCTTGTTGACATGAAAATCAGAAAACAGCAGTTCTTTGTAGTTCTCTGTGTCGTGATACTCAGTCTGAGTTTCGTGTGGACCAACTCTTAGCAGGGCTCGCTTACACTGCTTCCGTTTCCTCTGCCTGCCTCGTCTGCAGCTCCTCCACCAGGGATAGGGATCCACCGTAGACCCAGTGGTCTGAGCATCTACTGTGCTGCTGCTTTTGAGTTGAAATAACGCAGCTCTGTGCAGTCTGCGGCCATCTTTAAAGGTTCTTGGTGACTCTGGTGAATTTTCTCCCTCATTTCCTCGACTAGGGAGATGATTACAGTCAATATTAATGATAAGAAGCTCCGGTGAGAGGAGCACAGAGCTGCTGCGTCTGTGCTCTTCACCACATCTGCCATCTAGAGGAGAGACCGGGGATTGGTGATGAGCTACTGTGAAATCCTGCTCTGGGATATAACTTTTACATAGGTAAAGATCTCAAATCAGGCTATGAGGCTGTCTGATGTATTTAAGAAATGTTCCCCCATGAGAGTCAGATAAGATGAAGGAAACGCTCTTTTCCAAAGGAAGAGATGAAAGAGGAGAGAGAGGGAGACCACATTCTTACCTCTTCTCCTAAACATGCGGTTCAAAGGTGATCAAGCAGCCCTCTCATGCTACCCTGTCCTATTGTTATTTTACGTCGGCTGTCATGCCAATCTACTGCAACAAATTGTATTTTCTTCAACTGTCCCCCCTCCTCCCCATTTGACCAATGGCAAATGAGCCCCGGTGTACAGCGCAGTGGAACATTTATTGTTAATTTTTCTCTGCAGATGCATTTCACAGTCTCACTCGAGGCAGCCGGCTGTCCGGCAAGACGCTCCTGCCTGCTCCTCCTTCATCCAGGTCATTTGTTAAGCCATTCGTCCACCCGCTTTACTTAAAAGTCCCCGTGTGAAGGATTTGGAAATCGATGTTGAAGAGATGTTAACGCTTCGGTTATACATTTCTTAAACATTTTGACTTGGAAATGTCAATAAATGGCTGAATGACTGTAATTGCTAAAAGCTGTTATCAGCAAGATGAAGAGTTTTACAATCGATAGTTTTCAATAAGAACAGAAAGAGTGGGGAAACCTATATTGGTGGTTTGGCTTGATAAAACTTGTGCTGCCATGGTAACAAAAACGTATGTGCTCTCTGTCTCTTCTCAGTAGGTCCACATCCATTCTTGTTGCCTTGTGATTAAGGATTTAAGAAAGAATTTCATGTCAAAATAGCTTTTATGCAATAGCCTCTAGGGAGCGTATGGGCAGCGACACAGATGTTCAGTATGGTTAAATGAGTTTGTGGTTGATTGTGATGAAGGAAACAAAGCAAAGTTTGGAAGGAAGACAGGAGCATCAAAGAGGCCACGGGCGGCAAGCTGCCCGTTTGGCAGGGAGACAACTGCCTTAGCAGCTCTTAGCAGGCTTCTGTTGACTCTGACTTTGACGGTCTGGGATAAGTGGCCATTAAAATCCTATGATCACTTAATCCACCTGTCATTAGCCATCAAGTGTGTAACAACGTGAACTGGGCTTTTCCGTGGAATTCAAATGGCGTTCTCGCCTCGGTAAAAATGAACAAACAAAAAGAAGTCCGATTTTTTTTAATTTGTCCTGAATGAAGGGAGTCAACCCATCGGGTCTTCACTCTGCTATGTTGGACATTTGTCTCAAAAAGATACCTGTAAAGTAAATAGACCAATGAAATATTAGACTGAAGGACTAGGTGAAAACAATCATTGAAAACAAATCAATTGCAAATAGTGACCAAGTCATCTGCTTGTTGAAAATTAAATCCGGATTTGTGAAGATAAAACAAGACCTTCCAAGTGATCTCTTGCAGCTATACTTCCAGGAGCCATTCTAGTGAAAGAGAATGGGAAAGTGCCTTTTGAGGCTGCTGTGACAGCACCTGGGGGGATTTTCCAGGGCTATGCTCATGTCTTCTGCACTGTTAGGTTTGCCATGAAGATCATTTGTTTGGAAAAGTTCACAATATATATATTTTTTAAGTCTCGCTCCGTCAAATGTATCCTTCATGTAGTGTCAATGGTTGACCTGCGGGAAGTGCAGTCTGATGAGAGCATACATGCAGATCTTGGCTATATCAGTAGTTTTCCACATTCTTTGACATCCGTGACATAACCAGTTGCTGACTGAGCTGTTATATATCATAAGGACAGCAAAAATAAACACTGTTTTCATGAAAATTCACCCCTTCAAAGAGTCGTTTTCAATCAGTGCACCATTTTCCCCTTATATCTGTCTAAAAAATGGTCACAGGCGTTGAGACCTTGGTCTGTCAGTGGAAGTTATCATTAATAGAGTCATTAGGAAGCTCTTTATGTAGAAATGGATTTTCTAGTAATTGTTTTTGTTGCCTGGGGCTTTGGATGCAGATTCGTTTTGTGGGGCTGTTTATTCAATTTGGTATCAAAGCGAAGGGTTGCTCATTTTCTGCATTAATGTATGATTTGAATAGCCTGGCTACAATGCCGTGTTAATTAGCCCTACGAGTCAAAACCCAGAATATTTTCCTTGTGACAGCTTGGACACTTTTTCCCCTTGTCAGAAATGTGAAAGAAAACATATTTCTCCAGTCAACTGGATTTGACAAAGAAAGGTTCCTTCTCTGTGTACTGTTAATTTACTTGGTAGCATTCAGTAGTTCAGCTTGCGTTATGTCGATGGCATTTAAACAAGTTGTGAAAGTGCTCTGTCATGCAGGAGTTTCGTGCTGTACCACGAGGCTCATTATCACTGATGTTCTGAGAGGATAAGGACGCATTTTTAGTGATTCACCAGTGGCAGCCAATGTTTGGCCATGATCCCTGCTAATGCCAGATACAGCCATCAGCAGGTAAATATTAAACTATATCGGAGTATTCAGAACTCCATCTCTTGTTGAAATGAATTCCTAGATGTGGCTCAATCTTGGCCTCACTTGTAATTAGGGCTGGAGCTGTAGTTCACAAATGATGCATTACTCAGGAAGGTAAATTGATCTCAGGGATTTATGGAACTCTCTATTATGGACACAATTACTGACCTTACGGAGCATCAATAGTGGTGGAAGGGAAGGAAAACAGCCATGTGGGCAAGATGAGGTCACCGATGATGTGCTATGAATAGGGGAGATCAGTTAAACACCATGTAGTACAGAGAACATAGATATACAACACATATTTCTTTGATATAGATAACTTAAAATCATATCTATTCTGTTCATATCTCATATGGAGTTTATTTTCAGTGGGCACAATTCAATGATAAATATTAACTACAAGACCAATTTATAAACAAATTGGGGAGATTTTTTTCGTATTTTCCCCACTTGTAAATGCTTAATTACATTAGCTTAAGCTGGTCTGACAATGTCAATAAATGAAGTTTCCGACTGGGATCAATCATTAGCATTTTTTAGGGATTTCAAGGTAAGTGCTTGCGAGTTAGCCCTCCAGAAAGACAAGGAGAATCCAAAGCACTGAATCACGGTCAAGTGAAAGTCGTCAGTCAAAGGCTTAAGAAAATCAGTGTAGTGGTTCTGCCTGGAGCCAGGTTGGTTGCGTTGGCCTTGTCTAAGCACATGGAAGGAGCATATCTGAGTTGGTCCTCTTAAAAACTGATGAACCGAGTCTGGTGCATCTCCTCAGCACCAGCTACCCATGTGCATATATCACCTCGCTCTGCTAATAAGAGCCATGAGGTAAATTTGCACGGTGGAATGTGCCTTCCTCATGTGTACCAAACCTTTTTTTTTAAAGTAAGCCATGTTTGCTAAAATTCATGCCCATGAGGGAATTTCTTTTTTACTTCACTTGCCTGAGGGCAGTTGACAACCGCTCAGTTTGCTGATGCTATTTACTTTTTTCTCAGATCCCTTAAGCAGGCCAGTGAACTCCAGACTTCATCCTCACTCCTCTAATAGACCCAGATTATTTTCCCTCTCATCATTCTCCCAACAAGACAACCAGCATAATAGAAGATGGCGGTGCCTGGGCCAGCAGGGATATTGGACAAAATCAGTGGTGTAGGATGTTTACTCTCTGTGGTCCTCCTACAGCCACCGAGCAGGCAAGGGGGTAGGCTTGTTGGGCAAGGCTCCGGGGAAGGGTGGGCTGTTTGCTTGTGGTTGGGGTGGTACTCATAGAGCTTCGGCTGGCTTGCCGCCCTCACCTAAACCAACAAACCTATCCCCACAACAACATCTCCCCTGCCCAGCCCAGCGCTGAGTGATCTCAGACAGTCAGGGATGCTGGGTGTTGAAGGAGAGCGCAAAGGCAGCAGGAGGCAGAGATAAGCCCCCTCACCGCCACCCTCCCACCCCACCTCTAAAGATTAAACAGCAGGATTAACCTCTCTACTCCTGCACTGCCACCATGGCTTCTTCACCCTTTTATCCCCCTCTCCTTCCCTCTGCAGCATTTGCCACGATACATTTGTACAGTTGTCATGATGTAGGAAATTGCTTTTTAACCCTTTGAGACTTTGCACAGAACCTGGTAATTGAAATGTAAAAAAGGAAAATAACAAACAAAGAAATGGGACAGGCAGAAAAGAGAAACTACAATAACTTTGTTGGATATTTTTTTATTTTTACTTGTTCTAAGCAGGACATCGAATTGGCCTGCATGGAAATGACGGCAAAAAGCGAGGGCTGCATTACTAAACCTTGCCACCAGTGAAAATCCCTTCAGTCGTTTTGTCAGTGTCCAACATCTTTTCTTTGTTATCTCAACATTTTCTATCTTTAAAGATACAGTTGCAACATTTGAGTTTTTCATGTTCAAAGGAATAACTTGAGCAAGCAGCAGCAAGAAATGGTCTGGTAGATAATGTTGTCCTCAGCCACCCTACCCTGAAGCCAGACTACTGAAATGATTTGTAGATATTTATTCTATGTACATGGCTCCAACCATACTTGTGAAAATATTACCACCCATCTTAGA
>OMLC01068369.1:8429-49795 GCA_900302585.1 Regalecus glesne
TTTACTTTCCTATTATCAAAACTAGGACACACCACCTAATGATGCAATGAAATGGTTGATTTATTCCTCTAGATGGCAGACTTGCTAAATTGATTTCATACTCTGTAAACTTGCCTAACCTTCATGTCGCCCCTGCCAAGTTTAATAAAAGACAGGCGGCAAGATGCTCTGGAGAATATACTGCTTACAGATTTAACCTATTTGTGAAAAGGCAAAGGTGTGTTCATGTTTCCAAGAAGACTTAGTGTAACTGGAATGATATGGTTTTAATACTTCCTGAATGCCTTGTCTTCCCATTATTATTTGATAACCATAAATAAAGAATAACTAGTTTTTTCATCCCTTACTAGTCAAAGACATCCTCTGAATATCAGGGATGCATTTCAAGTTGAAGAGCATGGTAGCTGAATTTTGAAGGGGCATAAAATAAATGGGCTACTTTTTTCACCTATTTCTAAAGCACGCTTCAGGCAATGTTCAAATATAACCTATGCGATTTATGAATGCAAATTTAACATACTTTTTGGTTAGCTCATATTATTTCATCTATGAATAAGTCTCTTGTGAGATGCAAGTGAAAGAGAAGAGAGACTTGCAGAGGAAATTCTTATTGAAAATCCCTTTAGACCTTTGAAGCCATCTTGAGTATACTTTATCTAGGACATGGAACTACTCTGAAGTATAGTTCATCGAGTGAAGATGTTTGTAAATCTTTATATGAGGGGCATAGGCTGCCAGAGCAAACAGTTTTTTTTGCCAACTTGTCTAACATGACCAAAAAAGCAGATTGTGGGAAGGGAGCAAAGAGAGCAACAGCAAAATAACTAGTAGATCCCTTGTTTTGTCAACCTTTTATTGATCTAATTTTTCTGCACCCACGCACAAAGTTATATCTTATTTTGACGTATTTTCCCCCCAAAGTCTGATCAATATGTGTCTGAAATTACAAGTCAATTTAAACTTTGTAGCAAAAGGACCAAATGGTAAATGGACCAAAACGTTATTTTTCCCCCCACTCATCCATTTTCCATGTCTTTCCTTTTTATCCCTTTCTTTCCTTTTACCAATCCTCATTCAGGAATATCCAGGTATGGATATGGACAGTGCCAGCTCAGTGGTGCTGCAGGCCCTGACTCAGGCCACCAGCCAGGATACGGCAGTACTGAAGCCGGCAGAGGAGCAGCTCCGACAATGGGAGACCCAGCCAGGATTCTATTCTGTTCTCCTGGTGAGGGATTACATTGTATAATCACAGACTATCTGCGAGAATACCATGCATAATACGGCCCCCTATTCATACCCACGTTGAGGTGTTCAGTTGGCAAAAACAGCCACTTGGTGGACAAGTTGGATCATATTTTTAGACCATTGTTTTAATTTTGCTTGATAAAATGTCTTTCTAATTTGCGTATCTAAGATTAACTGTACACTTTTTAATGAAAAACTGAAATAAAGCTTCATTTTAATGAAGCATTTCAGTCTTGGATGAAATCTCCATTTCAAGTAAAATATCTGCCGACATTGAACCCCTATTACTTGAGCTTTGGTGACAAGTCTTGGATATTTACAAGTAAGTATGCATATTTGCCCAATAATCTGTCATACGCAGAAAAGGATGAACTTTACCTGTGATGATGTCTTCCATGGAAATGAAACCATATGTTTTGGTTTTTCACTAAAAAATGAGGCTAAATGAATAGTTTTTCTTTAAATTAATTTATCTACGTGCCTAACAATGGTCCTAATCCCTGGGTTGACATAATCTCTTCTCATAATTTTCCCCAACATATGCAGCTTTTATAGAGTTTTATTTCATTCTGTGACTAATAAGTTCACTTGCAAAGGTTGCACATTCCCCAAAGCCACAAAAGGAGGGACTGTAGATATTTTGTTTGAAAAAATAGCCTTAGTAAACTAACAAGGAAACAAAACCTTGCTTTACTCATGTGATCAATACAATTTTCATGATTTATGTTCATATATTTTCCGAATTTAGAAGCCAGAAGCCTGAGTTTTGTTTAATCTGTCATTTTAACTAAAGAATACTGTCTGCTGTTACTTATATTTGCAATGAATGAAAGATTCTCTTTGCACTCTATGTCCACTCAGAGTGACCCTCCCCCACTGATATTGCTGCATTTTCAGATTCAGAAATGTTAACGCTATTTCCAAACAAGGCTCAATTTCAGACTCCAGTCCACAAAAGATGCCTACCTGCAGGGGCTGACATCAGAGTCTATCACATTAACATAGATAAATTGTGAAATGGATTGGGGTTAATCCTTTGAGGTAAGATTGTTGATTGAGCATATTTTGCTCTACTGTTTTGTAGAATATCTTCAACAACCACATGCTGGATGTAAACGTCAGATGGCTGGCTGTCCTGTACTTCAAAAATGGCATTGACAGATACTGGAGAAGAGTTGCCCCACAGTAAGTGCCCCTTTCGCTTTCCCTTTCTCTTGGTTTCTTAGTCACATCTTCTTGATCATGGTCTCCTCCATACTCTCTTTCACTTTGTGTCTGTCTTCATTGACCGTTGTCTCCCTGATCATCTCTGTGGCTTTCTCTTTTTCTCCAGTATTCTAATAGCCATCTCTCCTTATCCATTTGTTCCCCTGCACATTTATTTCACATTTACTTTCCTGTTCTATTTTCCTTTATAAATTCCAGATCCTGACTGCAGTCCTTCAGTCGATACCTCTGGTTTAAGCCCTTTTCCACCTTTTGATATTTATATTCATGCAGTCTTTTATTTATTCATTTTCTTACCCAATTTATCCATATGTTTTTTTATGTTCTTCTCTGATTTGAGGTGAATATGTAACTGTTGGCTCAAATATGTATTGGATTTGAATTGAATATTTGAACTTATATCTTTTCATGCTCAATAATCCAGGTAGTCAACAGGGTCAAAATAGTTCATTCAGGTCATCTGAACATATGTTTAAAAACAAAAACATGAGTAGGTTTCAACCTTCCACTGAATGTCTTCTTTAGCTCTCAGTCCAGTAGCCAAACCCCCCAGCTCCTTAATAAAGGAACAGAGATGTAAATTAGGGTGGTCACAAAGAATGGGGCAAAATAATGCTGAAATGGAAGAAAGAAAAACATCTGCGCTGTTTCCAACCATGGCCGGAGGTCCATAGTTAGTGGGACATAGTTTGCTGAGCCTTACATGGGTATAGGGTTTAGGTTGGATAAAGAATTCTATGTTCACTAGTGTCCCCCTCTGGGTCGTCCGGGCAATTGCGGTTAAGGGAACCAAGGGTACTCTTGCTTCGTTCTTCTCCGACGGCCAAGCACTGTGCTTTCCCTGCGAGACTGTGATGTGCAAAATAGCAAGGGCCAGTGGTCACGTGACTTGGAGGAGACACATGCTACGGCTTCCTCCTTCCTGTCGACGTTCTAGAGGAGTATAAGGTCAACGGATCCAGCCATGGACAAATCAGGGAATTTGGGTGAGGGGAAAAAAGGGGGATAAAATTTAGAAAAAAACAAGTTAAATCAGATCATCTGGGAATATGTTTAAAAACAAAAACATGAGTATTCTGAAAAGAAACAATGAAGAAATAAATTATTACCTGGATTATTGAGCTTGAAAATATATTTTCCTTTCTTTCATTTTGGCATTGTTTTACCCCATTCTTTGTGAACACCCTCATTTATATCTCTGTTCCTTTAAAAAGGAGCTGGGTGGTTCACATACTTGACTGAGAGCTGAGAAAGACATTCAGTGGAATGTTGAAACCTACTCATGGTTTTAAACGTATGTCCAGATGACCTGATTGAACTATTTTGACCTTATTTGAACTTACACCCACTGGACAGAGGCTGACAAAGAGAACACCTTGAGGTGCTCGGTTCCATCTTAAAAATTTAATGTACTGCCATACTGTTATTGAAAATGTTTAACATTTTCTGAAAGCTATCTTAATTCTTTGGCGGTTCAATAGAGTTTATTTCATGAACAAGACTTTTGTATGTAGGGCTTCTGCTTTTTTGGGCCTTAAAGTGTAATTACCTTCTGACCGTTGCTTTGAACTGGGTACTGCAAGGGACTGCACGATGCATTTGTAGCATAATAAACAAGTCATTTTGATTGTATTCATTATTAAGCCACCTGGATTGGGATTCTGTTTTGTAACCGAGGCTATCTGTTCAAAGCTATAGAAATAGTATTTTTAGAGTAAGTACTCTTTTTAGTAATGGGATAATTGAATTTGCATTAAACTTTATTTATTAGGCCAAAACGCCATTTGGAATGTTTCAATTAGTCCTCCATTTGGGTGCTGTTCCTTTACGAAACACGAGATATTTAGATTTCTTGAGGTATAGACATACCCCCACCTCCACTGATGCAGTGACCAGTAAATTGTAAATGGACTTGTTCTTATATAGTGCTTTTCTAGTCTGATGACCACTCAAAGTGCTTTACAATGAGTACCCCACATTTACCAACCTACGCGGCGGGATACGAACCCACAACACCTGAGGCCCAGGCGTGCTCTCTACCCACTAAGCCACCACGACTAGTAGCATGTGACCATTCTACATTGGTTCCAAATAGGTTGTTGTTTTATTAAATTCTGTCAATCCGCCCTTCTGCCTCTTCAAGTCTATGGTTTGTTCTATTCATTTTTTGTTTGAGATCTGTAAAATGCTGTTGCCATCTGATTCCTAGAGTTTGTTTAGTATACTTTGAAAGCTATTATCCACTCCCTCCTCTTCACCTAAGGGCAGCGAGCTGCTTCGGCTTGTGACATTTTAACATGTCTTTAGTATCTTCATTCGTAGTTTGTGGTTTCTTGCCTTTTGAGTTGACCCTGATGTTGCTCACGTTCAAAAATTCTCACTTAATCGTTATCTAAATTGTTTCCAGGGTTTTTAATCAAAACCGTCGGGGAGCACAAATTTCAAGCAGCCATCTGCAGTGTGACCCGACCAGAATTCCTGTTGTTTTATTCATATACATTACTTGTTTCTTAGTAACAAGATTCAGGCATTTTAATGGAAGTCATAAGATGAGAAGTGCTTTCCCGCGGAGCATTCATAATCATAATAAATAAAAATGACATATGAACAAGTCCTGCAATCTGGTAGTGTGTCCTTTTCAGGCCACCATTGATCATTAATCCTTCCTTTGAAGCCACATCACCATGTACCAGAGGAACTTTTGAAAAGGTCACATAAATGAACATTTGGGTAGTAAACAGTATATCGACTTGTTCTTATATAGAGCTTTTCTAGTCTAGCAACCACTCAGAAGCACTTTACGATGAATGCCTCACATTTACTAAGCATGAAAGATCAAAATGGTTTATGGACTAGTTCCTACATAGTGGTTTTATACCATTGTAAGATGATGACAGACGTACTCTCAGGCCATCTATGTGAAGAGAGAACAGCCATCCTGAACAAGGGAGGGGGAGCTGAGAGTACATCTGTCATCATCATCAATGACCAACTTGCATATAAAACCATCCTTTTTTGTGGTGTGGTATCACTGTATTGTTTATAAGGGTGGGGATACTGCTGTCAGCTCAGATTGAAGATGTCACCTTTAAGTGACGAAATGTTTTTGAATAAACTTCTTACTCAGTTGAACTGATTCACCTTTTTTGTGATTCCCTTACATGAATTATTGAGCATGCATCAAGACAGAATTACTAATATTGAAACCCATTTGTGTTATATGATGGACACAATGAATGTTTAGCTGATGAGTTTGTTATACTTACGGTCTGAAATCACCCCTCACACTCAGATGATTACCTGAATTCAGAAAATAGCTTTCACATCAACAAAATGACCAGAATGAACAAAATGAACAGAACCAAGTGGACTCAGGGTTGCACCAAAAGCTGTGGTTTGAAAACCCCTCAGTGTTCATGGTGTTCTTTTAATACCAAGACTAAACCAGGTTGGGATTTCATTTTTGTCTCTCTCCTATATCTCTTCTTCCCTCCTTTGAACTTTTTCATTTGTCTTCTCTTTGCAGTGCTCTGTCAGAAGAGGAGAAAATGTCATTGCGTGCTGGACTCATCACGAACTTCAATGAGCCAGTCAACCAGGTCAGTGTTGTGACCTGTTTGTCAGACAGGAATAGCTAAAGTGACCACATTGCTGTTGTGGAAAATTAAGGATGTATTATTTGTGTTTTTGATTATAGTCTTGAATCACCTTCAGCTTATTCTCATTTTGGGAGTAATTAGCATCATGTATAATTTAAATTCAAATAAGCACATGAATTGACATTTCACATGTTTTATTTATTTTTCAATCTTTATTGAAGAGAACAGAACCCAACACTCAGTGGAAAATCTTTATTTTTTATAACCAAACTTCTGTTTAATGTTAGCTGTAGTCCTAAAACTGTGCATAGTGAAAAAAAAAGTTAATGGTATATCTGAATAATATGCCACAAACATATACCAGCCAACAATACCAGTAAACAAACGTTACTGATTGAAGAAAGTAAAAGTAAAATTGATGTTGTATTTGTTTGTGTACATGCTCTTTTATTGGGAATATCAGCAAAGTTAAAAATAGAGTAAATACTATTGGTTTTTACAGCCCTCTCTTTAATGTAATAAGAAAAGTTGTGCAACACTCCAGTTTTCTAAAATGTCTCAGTCTTGAGGGCATGGGACAGAGTAGTGGCCATTCATCCTCGATTCTCACATAGCCCCATGAGGACTGATGGAGTCCATACAGAGGATTGACTGCACTTTAAACATCATATAAAATCCATTTAAACTCTGTATAAACTACATGTCTTAGTTGAAAATTCAAAGTAAAAAAAAATAGGTCAACTTTTTCATGTGATGATTAGTCCCCATGTTATGGGGGTGAGCATAAGTGGAGTGTGGGGAGACAAAAGGCACCATTTCGCTAATATTATCCTTCGATGTGTATACAAGGCAAGACTGAACAGGGGAAAAGAGACACTTTTTTATCCATTTGTTAGTTGTGGGCAATGTTATGGAAAGATTGGGTTAGAGTAGCTAAAATTGGACATATGGTTGTTGCTGCTTTGACTTTGATGCTTGAATATTTTAACACCTATGCTAAGAAAAGTTGCTACATTGTGGACAGTAGTCCAGAGTGGGTAGTCAGTTATGACCCTGTTGATTGGCTTTTTCATGGAGCAACATTTAATGTCAAACAAAGCTGGGACAATTTAATCTAATTTTTTATAAGGTAGTTTTTAGAAATATATCACAATAATTAAAGGGATGCAAATGTGTTATCAATTAAAACAAGTCTTGGATCTCACATTTGAAAATATCTTAGTCTAGACTAAAGTATTTTTCTGTTATGTAAATGACCATAGTTTCTATTAAACACATCCATGCATGAGGCTTTTTTTATTTAACCTTTATCAGCTGTAATTTTGGAGTAGATAATGGATTTATTTTTTGTGGGCTTCGCTTGCCAGATAGCAACCCAGATTGCGGTGTTAATCGCCAAGGTGGCCCGCCTGGACTGTCCCAGGCAGTGGCCTGAGCTCATCCCCATCCTGCTGGAATCAGTGAAAAGCCAGGATGGTTTGCAGCAACACAGAGCCTTACTCACCTTCTACCACGTCACCAAGACCCTGGCATCCAAACGCCTGGCACAGGACAAACGTCTCTTCCAGGATGTGAGTTGGTTTATCTTTTTTTTACAGCTCTTGAAGGGTTTAAACTATCAGGCGACAGGCATGGGCTCAAGTCCATGAATACTGGGATGATATCCAGCACTTTACCTGTGCCCCCACCTGTAGGGTTAATGTTGGTGTCAGGAAGGGCATCTGGTCTAAAATCTTTGCCAAATCAAATATGCAGGCCCGTGTGACCAACGACTGCCAATGGTGCCATTGGCCAGCATGGTGCCAGTGGTAATTATGCTACTGTTGGCCAAAGGAGGAAAGGAGCATGTCTAGAGACAGTGGGAGAGGAGGAAGGATAGGAGCGTAGAGTTGTGGGTTGGAACTTTGAAAGTTGGCACAATGACTGGTAAAGGGAGAGAGCTTGCCAATATAATGGAGAGAAGGGTAGATTGTATATAAACTGTGTGTGCAAGAGACTAGGTGGAAAGAGAACAAGGCCAGAAATATTGGAGGTGGGTAAAAACTATTTTACTATTGTGCAGATAGGAGAAATGGAGTAGGGATAATACTAAAGGAAGAATATGTCAAGGGTGTGTTTGAGGTGAAGAGTGTCAGACAGAGTGAAGATAATGAAACTGGGGATCAAAAGTGTAATGATCAATTTTATCAGCACATATATCCCACAAGTTGGGAGCAAGATGGGAGAGAAAGCACGTTTCTGGAGCGAGCTGGATGAAGTGATGGAGAGTGTACCCAAGGAGGAGAGAGTGGTGATTGGAGCAGATTTCTACAGATATTCTAGGTAAGAGAACAGAGGTGACAAGGAGGAGATGGGTAGGTAGGGTGTCAAAGAGAGGAATGTGGAGGGACAGATAGTGGGGGATTTAGCAAAAAAGATGGAAATGGCTCTGGTGAATACATATTTCAAGAATAGCAAGGAGCAAAGGGTGAAGTAAGAGTAAGTAAGTATTGGAGACTGCAAGGTCTTGACAAGGGGGGACATTGGATGGGAGCATCGGATCCACCATCTGATGGGAGCATCGGATGGTGGCCTGTAGGATTACTTTGATGATCAAATTGAGGAAGTGAGTGAAGGCAGAGTCGAGGAGCAAATAGCAAAACTGTGAGAAGGAAGACAGTTGTGTGGAATTTGGGGAGAAGTTAAGACAGGCACTGGGTATTGAAGCGATGCTGGTTATAGAGTCTGACAGCTGCAGGAAAGACAAACCTGTGACAACGTTCCTTCAAACACTTTAGATGCAGTAACCTATTGCTGAAGGAGCTCTCCAGTGCAAAAAGGGAGTCTTGCATGGGGTGGGATCCATTTTCCATCATGCTGACACCCTAGCCATCATCCTCCTTTCTCCCTCTACCTCCACAGTGTTGAGGGGGCATCCTGGGACAGAGCTAGCTCACTTGATCAGTTTATTAAGTCTCTTAATAAACTTAAGTCTCTGGTGCCACCATTGTGTCATAGAATGTCTTGAGGAGTGCCCACTGCACCCCAAAAGAGCTCAGGGTCCTCAGTAAATACAGTCTGCTCTGGCCCTCCTTATAGAGTGCTGTTGAATGGTTAGTCCAGTCCAGTTTTTTGTTCAGGTGAACACCCAGGTTTTCATAAGATTTCACCATCTTAATGTCCATAACGTGGATATTCAGTGTTGTCGGAGGGGAGTGTATGCACCTGTGAAAAGGTAGGAAGAGAAGGAGACTTGTGGTGGAATGATAAAATACAGCAGAGTATACAGAGGAAGAGATTGGCAAAGATAGAATGGGATAGCCAGAGAGATAAAAGAAGAAAACAAGTACAAGAAGATGCTGCGTGAAGTGAAGAGAGAGGTGTTGAAGGCAAAGGAAATTTCATATGGTAAGTTGTATGGGAGCATGGAGAATAAGGGGAGGAGAAAAACAACCTGTACAATTGGCTAGACAGAGGGGACCAAACTGGGAAGGGTGTGCAAAAGGTTAGGACAATAAAGGATGTAAATGTGCTGACAGATGAGGAAAGTCTTTAAAAGATGAAAGGAGTACATCGATGGGCTGTTGAATGAAGAAGATTAGAGTGAGAGAAGGTTGGATGTTGTGGAGATAGTAAATCAGGAAGTGCAGTAGGTTAGCAAGGATGAAATAAAGGCAGCTAGAGGATGAAGAGTGGAAAGGCGATTGACCCAGACAACATACCTTTGGAGGCATGGATGTGTTTAGGAGAGATGGCAATGGGGTTTTTAACTAGATTGTTCAATAGAATCTTGGAAAGTAAGAGGATGCCTGAAGGAGTGGAGAAGAAGTACAGTGGTATCAATTTGCAAGAATAATATAAGATAAGATGAGACATTCCTTTATTAGTCTCACAGGGGAAAATTACAGTGTTACAGTAGCAGATTGGGAAGCAGAGTAAGAGAGGCATCAAATTTAGAACATAATATGTAAGGAAGATGCGCAGAGCTTTAACGACGACAGAGGTACAAAATGATTAACCACAGCATGAAGATATGGGAACGCATATAGGAAGCTAGGTTTAGGGGAGAGGTGAGGATTAGTGAGGAGTAGTACGGTTTCATGTCAGGAAAGAGCTCCACTGATGCAACGTTTGTCAATGTCTGTTAGGATTCCGGCTGCAGCATATTTAGAATTCAGAATCAGTTCATAGCTTAGGGGTCACTACAATAGAAAAGGCAATATAAAAATGAGTCCAGTAACCATATATTGGTCACTTAGGCTTTAACAGTTGAAACAGTAGGTTTTCAGTTGGTTGCCACATACCTCGGAGGTAGTGAAGTTGTCTAGTAATCAGAGATTGGTTGCTCTATTCCTGGCCCCTGCAGAAAGTGCTTTGATGCATCCCTGAGGAAGACTCTGAACCCCTAACTGCTCCCCAAGCGCCACACTTGTGGTTGCGCTCACTGCTCCTATGCCAGGAATGGGTCAAATGTAGAGCAGAAATTCCACCAGTCTTGGTTGTGTGGCAATAAAACATTTTCAATTTCGTACATGGTATTTGACTTTGGTTTCATGGCTCCCACAGGTAAGTCACATTGAATGGCAACACAACTATCTTCAGATATACATGCACAAGGATTGAATTAGGATCTTGCAATTTTGTATGGCAGGCTATATAAGTGGGTACTCAAATGCTGCATTATTTAAAGGGAATTATTCACTTTTATACAAGTTTAGTTTGTAAGCACCAAATGAATTCAGAAATGTAAGGGCTGCGGATACATAACTGAGTGACTGGAGATATTGAGGATAAAGTCATACGTGTAAATACAAACAATCCATCATCAACTATCCTTGAGACATTGTTCTATTTAATTTTTGAGAATAACCCGTAACGCCTCAAACACAACAAAGAACAATGGAGAGGGGCTCAAATGGCGAAAGATAATAAGAGGGGACTCAAAGGGCAACCTGGTTGGATGGAGTGATAAAGGGAATTTGTTCTAATAGGATGTTATTTGTGCTCACTGAGACTGGCGGAGGGGAGGTTACAGCAGCTGTAAGATAAGATGAAGTACTTACCAAAGCCAAGCGTCTCTTCTTCTTTTGGCTTGTTCCCTGTTTTTCAGGGGTCACCACAGTGCTTTTTTTTAATAGTTTCTATTGGTGTCTCGTGAGAGCACAGCACCAATGGCAGCCATTGCTATCCTGGGCATCCACTGATTTGGTATGGTCTTGTCAATCTGCATACTGATTTGGCATACTGATTATATGTCGGATGCCCTTTCTGACAAAAATACTAAACCTATTGATGGGCTTAGTTAGTTAGCCAAACTTTTCTTAGGTGTAAAAAGATACCTCAACTCAAATTGATTAAAAGCCTTCTTTGCATCTGACAATATCACAGTTTCTGGCACAGAAGTCGTAAGCGAATGATAGATCATATCAAAAAGTCATCTTTTTTGTAACTCGTTGATTTGCGTCTCAATATTACACACACATACCAGTAGGAATGCAGTGAATGGGAAAACAATGAAAATATAATAATGAGGATGCTCAACAGTACAGTTGTGTATCACTACTGATAAAAAAGCAAAACTTAAGTAGGAAAAGAAAAAAAATAGACATTGCCACACTACCTTTCCATGATTGATTAATAGGTTTGAATATTTGAAAAAAATCTTCTCGTATTCTTCATGTACTTGAGAAAGAGAGCTCAGATCTTGAAAATGTATTGGATCATCCTTGGAGGGGCAGCTTTATTTTCTCCAGCTTAAGAAAGTATAGTACGTCCTGAATCCAACGTGTATGAAAGGGCGGCAGGATATTTCCACTTCATTAGGATCAGTCTCACAGCTAGGAAAGTGCTGATGGCAATTACACTGTTTTGAAGAGAAAAAGGGCAAGAGAATGTCAACCCCAAAGAGCACTGAAAGGGTTAGGGCCAAGCTTCCAGTAATTTAGAAAATTTAGACACTGATTTATTAAAAATCACTGTCCAGAAGTTGAGCAAGACTAGACTAGGAAGACTATTGTTAGTACATAAGAATAAAATTGGCAGGGGTCTGATGACATCTATCATAGATCAGTCATATGAAATTCTTATGCTTGGAGAATCCATTATAAAAACATAATGATAAAATAAAGTAAAACAAGATACATAATAAGTGCGTATACATTCATATATGTATAAAGCAAAAAAACCAAAAGGTATAACAGAATTAGGCATAAATTGGGTAAAGTTGAGAGTAGAAATCAGTCAATCTAGTATAAATAGCATATTCTCATAGTTGTAGAGACTAGAGACTTTGCAACTTTGAGTCTCTACCTGTGGGTTGGGAGAAGATGAACCAGGTGGTGATATAAAGTCCCAGGGCTGCTCTAGGAGCTGTTATAAAGGTGTCCTTTTAATATTGTGTAGCAATGATCCAGTGTGTTTTTGTCTCTAGTGGAACGTTAACATGCTGTCTATATTTTTGCAGTTGATAGCTGACATTTTCCCTGTAAAAATCCCCAAGGATAATGACAAAGGGATTATGGATATCTGCACTTTTTTTATTATCTGGTTAGCCAAGTGTTGTTCTGCCTCACTAACAGAAATGATGGAAATTCTTGCTGGGAATAAAATGGTTTACACTTAACGAAAATGGTCTCCAAGTGAGGGCTGTATGATTTCTTCATCACTGAAATCTATGCAACTTTGCATTTATATAGAAGCCGATTCTGCCTCCCTGTTTTGCTTCGTTAGCTCTTGTTTCCTGGTCTGCTTGGAGCAGTTGGAAGTCCAGCAGATGGAGTGAGCTGGTATATGCTCACCAAGCCCGGTTTCAGTGAAGCACAGGACAGCAGATCTGGAAAAGTCCATGTTTGTTCTGTAGAGGACCGGCAGTTTGAACATCTTGTTTGCTAGAGAGTGGACATTTGTTGGGTGGATTGACAGCAGTGTAGTTCAAAATCCCTGCTGTTGCAGTTTAACAAGCTCTCCAGCTCACTTCCCTTCTAAGCTCTGGCAAAGCCCACAGAGAGCTGCTGCCTCTCCAACTAAAAGCTCAGTAAAACTTTCTGGTTCAATAAAAAAAATGGTAAAAACGTTTGACCACTGGATAGTCAGAGAATGGAAAGTCTTACACTTAAATTCCCTGCTGAATGTATTCAGAGATTGAGAGCTGAAAACTAAACAGACAGGCATGTTGTACGTGTCACGATTAGTCCCCACATTGCAGGGGTGGGCACGGACTTAGATGGAGCTCAAGGGGATTAAGGCTGGATGCCTTTCCTGATGCCCCGAGGTGGGTTCGAAAGAGAATTGGGTAGCCCATTTGGAATTGAGATGTTGGAAAGGAAGATAAGACCCCAGATGAAGTTTAGGACTTCATCTTAAATTTGGGGCAGTTCAGCTCAAGAGGTAGGGTGGTCATCTAGTCATTTTAAGATTGGTGGTTTGATCCCTGGTCCCTTCAGAAAGTGTGTTGAAGTGTCCTTGAACAAGACATTGAACCCTAATTGCTTGGAGAAACAGATTAAAATTAACCAGGTGGCTAAATCTGGTTTATTTACAGACTAAATGTTCATTAATTTGCTCTGTGCCATTAAAAGAGATTATTAATGTGTGTGGGGAAAAACAGCAGTTCTTTACAAGGAAAACTCCATTGGATAATTTTTGAAGGCTGTGTGGATAAATCTGTATGTATGTGCGCGCACCATGTGTGTATACGTGTGTGCTAAATTCTCATTCAAATTCAGATATAGACAGCAGCAGAGGACAGAAGCAGCACATTTCTAATGCCACTACATAATATAAAATAAGATATTTATTAGTAACAAATGGGGAAATTGACAATGACATGAAAAGGACATCATTCCATCTCTTATTATCCACTCCATTACAAAAGCCCCATTTCAGGGGCATATTGGTGTTGGCTTGGCAGTTGCTAATCGGTGCTGAAGCACTATGTGTCAACTGAACTATGGGGCTGCTGTACTATATGGCCAGGCATATTAGGACATCCATCAAGCACTAGATTTTAGATAAGATTTTTTTTCTTTTGTAATTGAGATACTTGCTTAGATAACTGCCTGATTTATTTTTCTGTCACATTCATTTACTCTTCTTCTTGATCCTGAAGTTATTTCTTGCCTTTCTAATTTGTACCTGTGCAAATGATTTGAAACGGGTGTCCTTAAGAAGACTTTGTATAGAGAAGTATAATGTTGTGAGGGTTGACAGCACAATGCTGTGCCAGCCATGGCCTGTAAGAGATGCTGTTTAGCTGCTGTATCTGATTTGCTCTTTGTGTGTGCGTATGCAAAACAGAAGAAAGCATATCTGTGTGGCAGTATGCTTTTATATGAGTGAGTTCAGTTGTATGTCTGTGTTTGTATTTCAGTCTTTCCAAGTGGGTCTGAATCAGAAACCGATGCTTTGCTGCTGTGAAGTTAATCTTTTCTTTCTTCCTCTTTTTGGAGATGGAAAGAGAGAGAGTCTCAAAAAGCCTCGCTGCTAAACAGAGCATCCTTTACAGGGTGACATGAACCCTGCTAATCTGCAGTTTTAAAGTGATCTAATGATGACTGCTTTGCCGGATGCATTATGTTTTTTTTTTCCTGACCTTTAATTCCAATTGGGTTGCATGATCAGACAGGGACACACAAAGATACTACACAAATGTGGTACAGTGGTGCAGTGGTAGCAATGTTGCCTCACAGCAAGAGGGTCCTGGTTTGTATCCCATATCAGATCCTCTTTGTGTGGAGTTTGCATGTTCTAGCCATATCTGTATGGTTTCCTTTGGGTGTTCCAGATTCTGCCCACCATTAAAAAAAGACATGCATGGACTGCAGGTGCAACTTACCTTGAAGCTATAATCTGATGCGGTGGTAACATTAATGCAAAAAAGAAAATGCCCATAGTTCCTTATAAAAAGAAAGCAGTAAGATTTGATCTCCTTTCTACCGAGTTGCTATAGACTTTAGCTTGGTGGAACTTTTCGGGTTGCAGCTTCTGTTGCTGTTGCAGCTTCCTGCGGCAGTTTTGATTTGCAAGATGTTGTCTATTGCGCCGAAATCTTGTTTAATTTTCATTGTTTAAAATAAATAATTGAATTTGATTGGTTCAACTAATTTGAACAATGGAACTTGGTTAACAACATGTTTTTTTTTAGCTCAGTGATCTGCAAGAGAACGACAAGCAGTGAGTATTATTGACCCTGGAGGGTCTAGTCTGTGGGAAATTGTTATTTAAAAGAGCAAGATATTCATCACACTCAAGTGTTGAAATAGCCACGATGACCACAATTCGTTGTGCACACAGGTGTTTTCAGTGGTTGCGCTCCATTTGGCATTACTGGCATGCTATTGTACCATCTTAAGCATGGAGAAAACTAATTTGATGGAGTGCTGTTGGCAGGAATTAAACCGAATCTCTTCAGTTTATGATCAGATAATGACAAATTGCATGGGAAAAGTTGTTTCCTCATTAAAGATTAGTTCTTGCAGTACAACAGCCATCCCATTTGGATTTAGCTGTGCCAGGTTGATAGGAAGGATAGGTGTTGTACCAGTCTCCATTGTTTGCTAAGCACTGGACAGAGCTTGGACTTTGTTTACTTGTCCTAAAAGCTCTTGATTAAGGTAGACACAAGCAGTGTGTGGCTTTTCGTATACTGAAACAATGTGGAATCAGCTTGCAGAGCAGACCCCCTCATCTGTTACTGTAGGAGGAACCAGATATCTAACCCAAATGTCAAACATTTTTGGGAACTGCATGTTGTATACAAACGTTTTATCTGAGAGTCCATGTTGATGTGGTTTTGCTAAGAGGGGAGAGGGGATTCAGAAATGTTTGGTTGTTCTCCATTATACCTGTAAACTAAAATTGATGGTTGGTTGATGGTATGGTGAAACCATTTGGGCTTTAACTGGCCACATGAAAAAAAGGAGTCCAAATCAGAATCAAGATTTATTTCTAAACCTACACTAAACTGAATTGAAATTGACCAGAACTTAAAGACCCCCCCCCACTAATTGCTCAGCACTAATCTGTACACGTACACTTGAAGCTTTTTTTAGTTTTCAGTATTATTATGTGAATGCAGCATTGCATTTACATTATCTTGTCAGTGTGACCAACTGCCTCTCGTGTTGCCTGTGAGTTTGGTTGATTGGATCTTTGTCATGTCTTAATGCAATTTCACCTTGATCTTCTGGGCTTTTGCTTTGTTTCAAATACAGGTCATTTACTCCTGAAAATACTTGCAATTTAAGAGAAGAAGAAATAATAATTGTGGTCAAAATATTTGCATCAGGTCATCTGGATGCAGGTTTAAAGAAAACCCAGGAACATGTTTATCTGATTATCACCTTCAGCTCTGAGGGATAGAGATGTCATCCATTTTGGAATTGTTTCGCCCCAATTTTTGTGAGCACCCTAATTTATATCTCTGTCCATTTAAAAGATGGTTGGGTGGGTCACATACCGGACTCGGAGCTGAAGATGATATCCAGAAGAATGTTGAAATGTATCCCTGTTCTTTTAAGGGCGGCATAGCTCAGTGGGTAGAGCGGTCGTCTAGCAATCAGAAGGTTGCAGGATCGATCCCCGGTCCTGCATACAGCATGTCGAGGTGTTCTTGAGCAAGACACTTAACCCCTAACTGCTCCCCGAGTGCCATATGTTGGCAGCTCACTGCTCCTATATAATAGGTTGGGTCAAAAATGCAGAGAAATCCAAATTTCCCCTTGCGGGACTGATAAGGGAATCCTTTCCTTTCTTTCTTTCTTTTACAGCTGGGTGGAGTATAATTCATCTGTTCCCTACTGACAGGTATACACATAGAAAGGTGTAATATAGTTTTATTTAATAGATTTTTTATTATTGACCAAGTATTCATTATTGCCATGTTACTCTGATAAAATTTATTCTGCCACAGATTTCACAGATTCCCTATTCAACCCAACAAGGGGCTCTGAGAAGACCACAAAGACACAAGAGGTTAAAATAAGGTTCATTTACCCTGTTGCAATTTAAGATAATCTATCCATTATGTGCTCAAATCTTCTGCTAAGCCATAACAGCACTCAACACCTTCCTGTAAATAATCACAGTTTGAATGTGATGTACATGTCCTTTTTTTTAACCTGCAGTCATCAGAAGACTATATTTCGCCCTGTGAACTGTCTATTGAGGTCCAACCCCCTGATAACAAAACTGAGATGAAGGAAAGTCCACATCCTGCTACAGGTAATTACACCAGTGGTTATAAGTATATGATAGAGAAAAGCATATGTTTACAATCATATCATTGATATTTAAAACCATATTCATATTTTTCAATCTAATTGTTGCTATTACAATGTTACAATTTCATTCAGCAGATGCCTTTTCTTTAAAGTGACATAAATTTGAGAGGTAATACAACACAAGTTATGAACTAGTAGGAGTGAACAATGTAAGTACACTAAAGCTAAGCTCGATTCAAATGAGACGTAGGTGCTATCAGGCAGTGCCCAGAGGTAGTACTTCTTATGTACACAGTGAATAAAAACAGAATGAGTGGCAGTAATCTGACATAACTGCCAATGTGTGGCACCTCCTTCAGGGGAGACCCTTACAAAACCGGAGACCTTCACAGACCCTACTGACCCACCATCCCAGGCTTCACCAGACACCGATACAGAAGAAACCAAAGGGGAAGTTGATGGTGGCTCTCAACCTGAAGATGAGATTGTTCCTGGAGATCCGGCCATGGAAGCAACAAATCCGACATCTGAACAGCCGGTTGAAGCCAGTCCCACCGTTGATTCTGAAGAGGCCATCCTTGAGGTAAAATCCATCCCAGAACCTGAAGCAGCTCCTACAACATGTGAGGAGCTCAATAATGACTCAGAAGAAAACCCAGAGCCTGGATCAGGTGGTAACCTCAGTACTGATGCTAATATAAGCCTGAATGAAGTCGCGGGACAGTCCACTGCTGAGGTTGAACCCTTTCAAGAAACTGCGGTTGCTGTCCAACCCATTGAACGGGATCAGATGAGGTGTCCCAGCCAACTTCTAATGGAGGTAATGCTAACGTGGTTTATATGTCCCAACTTACCCCTGTATCAGTGAGGGCTAACTGGAAGACTGAAAATTAAAGACAAATTAATTTGATTTATCTTCAAATGTATCCAAAAATAAACTCGAATATCAAGTGTTGACACAGGTACATTTCTGACAGTGTTTCTAAGGTGACCTGTGTGTTTCTTCAAACTAAAGTGCCCACTACTGTGACAGCTGAATAACTGACACAGCACAAAAGCTTTCTGAAGGTCATCAAGCGTCAAGAGAGGGAGCTAAAGGAACTGGAGAAGAAGATCCGGAAGAAGAAAAAGGACCTGTTTCAGAAATACTTTGACACCTTCAAAGCCCTCAAGAAAAAGTCCTCAGAGAAGAAAAAAGAGTGAGAGAAATTAACATCCTACGTGTTGGTCTATGTATTAATAAGTAGATATGCCCACACATCTGAATGGGAGGGTTGAAAGGGACATTTATGGGTCAAAATGTGTGGGATTCCAACTGCTGTTGATGTGACTCACGGTACCTGTTTCTTTGTACCATGTGTCTACACTGTGTCAAACTTTGTGTGTCTGTTTTGTCATTCTGTGCTGATTGTTCTATTTTCCATTTGGTGGAGGTGGCCTATACAACATAATTCTATGCTTCTAATTAAGTTGTTGTTTTGTTCTGTGTCAGTAATGAGAGCACATTCAGAGGAACAGATAACATTTATCAGTTAATATGTTTTTCCAAGTAAATTGAAATGTTTGAGGACAATATTAACATCTAAACGAATATGTTCCTAGGATTCGGGTCTATTTTGTACACTGTCTGCATGCTGTCAGCAGAAAGATGCTATGCTTAGCAAAGTCAACATAGCCATGATATTTTCACTTACTTCCCTCTTAACCTATATTTGAAAGCCGTTTATAGATATTAAGCCTGTTTGTTAGCATACTGAGAATTAAGTTTGCTCACAGCGGTTCGGGAGGTAAGTTACCTTGGCTCTCAGTGGAAAAACTCCCATTCCCCTACTTTATGTCCTCAAGGAATTAGATGCTATGTTAAATCCAAGTGTTATCTGTCAAACAAAACTGTATCTGCTATGATAGGTCCTACAGGGACCGCATTGATTGTCCATACTCTGGGGGACTCAGCATCAACACTAAACCTGCATGAGGTTGAGAGGTCAATCAGGTGATTTTCTGGGGGTTGTCACCCCATTAAACCCCATTAGACAGCTAAGGGGAAAAAGGCTGTTGCAGAAGTGTGGCAGAGTACAGTGATGGTTAGCAACTGATATTCAGGTTTTAAACATGAGATGTAACTTGCATGACCTTGAAAGACTTTTTGGATTAAGTCAAATAACCCTTACTCACAAATGAAAAAAGGGTGTTTAAAAGAAACTATAAGTTTTCTTTCACAATTTTTGTGAAATTTATTTTTAATTTGACATCTGCAGCCTTTCACTCTAACTGCTTTTTCCTGTTCTTTTGAGTTACAGAGACTTGCCAAGCTGATGGAGATGGCCACAAAGAGACATACCAGTGAACTCAAGACCCTGGAGAGGTGTGACCACACATACAGGACATTCAGTACAAGCAGCACACATTAATTGTGTGTGGGACTTTGCCAAGTGTATCTAATCTTTGCCCGGAATTTCTGCTGTGCGAGTGGTTGTCTGCATATTGTTTTGAGTTGAACCAATTGACATTTTGTAAAAAGTAACCCAAGTAATAATGTACCACTTCAACACCCAGGTTTCATTTGTCTTCGGCTGACTTGTTCTATTCTTCAGTGGGAGATGGATGTCTGCAGACTCTGAATATGCATTTTTGTTGCTTGCATGTGTGTGCATGGTTGGGTGCTAGCTTGTATTTTTGTGTGTCCATGAGTGCATGAAAACATGCATATATTGTGCCTTAATGTGGTAAAAGTAGGTGTGTTTGCGCGTGTGCGCGTGCACGCGTGCACTTTTTGTGTGTGTCCATGTGTGTGCCTGGGTTATCTGCTGTTCCCAGGTGGCAGATGGTTATTTGAGGACAATCATTTAGCAACAGGTGTTCAAACAGCAGTGAGATGAGGTTACACTTGTCATCTACCTGTCAGGACAGACAGTTTAACATTTTATTCAGCCTTTCTTCTTGTGCTGCAATCACCACAGCTCCTCAGCAAGTGTCTAAAGGGATATGGCACTGATATGAGACCATTTTTTACTGAAAGGTTTTAAGTTGTACTAGTTTCCTTATTTCACATCCCTGTATTTTTTTTCCTAGCAGTACCAAAGAAAGCAAGAAGAAAAGGGATCTCAAAACATTCAGAAAGGAAGAAGTGAGTTTACTATAACTTCTGTATTTCCTTTCCTTTGCTTTCAGTCTCTTTCTGTGATTCCATTCTCTTTTTTTTCCTCTTTAAATTTATCCCCTTTTATTCCTAGGGACTTCCCCACTGCTGGGTCGGTTGCTTTGATACCCCTCTAGAACGTCCACAGGAAGGAGGAAGCCGTAGGATGTGAGTCCTCCAAGTCACATGATGACAAACCCTCGCTATTTTACACATTGCAGTCTCGCGGGGAGAGCACAGTGCTTTGCCGTCGGAGGAGAACGAAGCAGAATGCTTTCCGTTCACTTAACCATGAGCACCTGGACGACCTAGAGGGGGACACCAGTGAACCCTGAATACTTTATCCAACCTAACCCAAATACACATGGGAGGAATAGCCAATTATGCCCCATTAACTATGGACCCCCGGCCATAGTTGGAAACGGTGCAGCCAGGATTTGAACAGCCAACTGCATGACACAGAGATGCACTGAACATAGGAGCCTTAACCCCTTACGCCACAAATTTTAATCATGTTGACAGGCTGAAAAGGTCAGCAAGCTTTGATTTGTTGAAGGAGTCTGCTCAGCCTGAAGCTGCTGTAAGTACTCAAGTATCACAATCTTAGTTCTATAAAGGGAACCATTTCTCTTAGTTTAAGCCAATGTTACATTAAAATAGACCTTAGAAACGCAGGAACTAAGAATTCCAATGTGCAAGTGTGTGCATTGCAGTGCATTTTCACCCCAGGGTCCTCACTTAATACTTTACTGTCTGTCTTGTACCTGACTGAGTAACTATGGTTACATAGCGAGAGAAATCTTTTAGAAATGTGAACATGCAAGTGAATCCCCATTGCAATCACGCAACACAACCTCTCCTTTTAGTGCAAATGCAGACTTAGTCATACACATCTACTTCCCACATGCAGG
Source organism: Regalecus glesne (assembly GCA_900302585.1). Classification (NCBI taxonomy): domain Eukaryota; kingdom Metazoa; phylum Chordata; class Actinopteri; order Lampriformes; family Regalecidae; genus Regalecus; species Regalecus glesne. The sequence continues at coordinate 29,752 of OMLC01068369.1, forward strand.
TACAGTCAAACAGTGCATACATTTTTAACAGTGCTAACAGAGTGTACATGGCTGTGTGAACACACAGACAGACACACATCCATACCCCTACATAACTAAGGACAGTATATCTTGACAATAGAGCCAGCTTGTCCATTACTCCAAGGTTGTTTACAAGGAGCACAGGTAGAGGCACATGTAGTGTGTGACTCACTGAGCTCTGCTGTTTTGTTGTGTAGTCTCATCGAGATTCAAAACCACTATGTCTGGATTAGAGGCCCTAGCTGTTCCAATCAGGCCTTTTCAGATCAGCTTAGACATGGATAAAAGTGAAACCCCCCATCTTATTTTGGTCCACTCAATTAAGGTTTGCTTGTTAATTACTGCAGCTACTTAATACACAATCTAAATAGGTGTTTAATGAGTACAACCTCTATTGAATGTATGGCTTTGTTAAGCAGCAGAAAATGGAATATGACAATTACAACCTGTTTTGACAACAGTATTGATCCGCATTCTCAGGTTGCATTTCCAGGCCCCACTCCTCTCTGCTTAGACAGACACACATGCACAAACACACAGAAACATGAGCAGATTAACTACTTTATAAACACAAACACTATCAAAAAATTAAAATCTAAGTAAATATACACGTTCTGTAAATGTACAGTACCTACCAAGTACATACAGAGACTAAAATAAACAGCTGGTTGTGTTTCTTTGAGCAGTGACACATGTTTTATGTCAGTGCACAGACGGGACTCCCCAGCAAAAGGCTCTGATGAAGAAACAGGCTGCTATACTGGTACTCAAAGTCCTGGTGAATCAAGTACACACATATGTGCACACTTTCATATACTTGCTTTCTAACTCCCTTCTCACATGCAGACATGAATGTCATGTCAACACTAGGTAGTCCATCAAATATACTCACCATCTGTTGAGCCAATGGGCATACGTTGTGATAGAGTGGTCCATTCATCTGAAGTGATCCAGAGAGTAGAATTCATGCTCCTGGTTCTGAAGGCACTGCCAGAACCAAATAGTTAAATATTACTAACCCAGATTGGCATACAGGCTTGAGATATGGATTGAGCTGATGTTTGAATGCTAGATGCTTGCACTATGTTATTATCTAGTTATGTTTCAGGTTAGAGTCAGTTTAGCACGTGTTATGCTTTTGACACTAAAAGAACTACAGAGGAAATTGACTGTAGACATGTGGAACAAATAATGCTCAGCTTCTACAAAGGGCAACCATTGGGTTTTCCAATGTTAAAGTTTTATTTGATCTAATCCAGGGCAACTCTTTAAATCCTATGTGTTTTGAGAAGAATTGTTACTGTTTCCCATCCATGCATTTGTCACATTATTGAAAAATGTCTATACTTCAGATGAAGGTCTCCTGAGATAAAATGTGGGAAGCATTACTATTTGATATCAACCAAGCCTGCCCCTTATCTCGTGATAAGCATTGTATCTTTTTCAGCTATGTTGAGCCAATTCAGAAATCCTTCCCTACATTTAAACAAGTGCAAGGCCAAATAAGAAAAGAAGCCCTATTAATGATCGAATGTATTCCCTTTGTCAAGCCTCTTACACCATATTGACCTTTCCTTCTTTGTCTTAAGGTAAATCAGGAGGCTCTGAGAGACCATGGCCAGAAAATGAGGGCTCTGTCTGATGAGGTGAGAGAGGCCGACAATGTCTGTGTTGGAGCCCAATTTCCCAAGCTGATCAACAATGCAGGGGACAAGAAGCCAAAGTTAGTGGGCATCTATGGAGATGTTTTCCTGGGTTAGATGGATTTTGTTTTATTCATTTTTTTGGAGGGTTGTTGCTTTTATTGTTCCTTCTCTCCATTCATGCCTCTAGTCTCATCTGAAACATCTTTTGGGTGCAGGTCTACCACAAATTGTCACTGATTTGATATTCACAGCCACTTCTCTACCAATTTATGCCCAGGGAGGAAAAAAAGCTGGTATGTAAATATAAAAATCAGCTTTCTTAGTTTTCAGGCTGGCTCAAGGGAATGACTCAGCCTTTCATAAAACAAGCTTGAAAGAAGTAGATTTTGCAAGGGATGTGCTCCAACACACTTGTCATGAAGCTAGAATGACCCTACTAGATTTGCAACACATTTGATTTGGACTTAAGATGAAATCCTTTCAATAAATTCTTAGTTACACCATCTGCAAATGTGGGGCGGTGTGTTTTTTCATGTATTTGCGCAGACATTGTTACATACATATATCTAGTCATGTTCACATCAGTTTGATAAGATATGATATACTTTATTAATCTTTATTGGGAAATTCAGTCTTCGTTTAACCCATCCTGGGTATGTAGCTAGGAGCACTGAGCAGCTGTTGTGCAGCGCCCAGAGACCAACTTCAATTCTTCTTTCCAGTGCCTTGGTCAGGGGCATAGGCAGGGGTATTAACCCTAACATGCTTGTCTTTTTGATGAGGGGAGGAAACCAGAGCACCCAGAGAAAATCCTCGCAGACAGGGGAAGAACATACAAACTCCACACAGAAAGGACTTGGGATGGCCTGGGTTTTGAACCCAGGACCTTCCTGCTATGAGGTAAAAGTGCTCATCACTGGTCTGCCATGCTGCCGTATCTTCCTCGGCATCTTTTTTTCATATGTGCAGAATGAAAAAACATGTCTCTTAACAGGTGAAATGTGTTGATCTTACATAAGGAGCAACACAGTAAATACAAAGACAATGTGAGTCAGTACTCAGTTGTGCCATTTGGAACAGAAATATGTGAGACTCGCTCTTTGTGGTAGTCACATGTATAAGAGGTCTTTCATACTGTATATACAAAGCCTCATTGTGACCAACAGTGAGTAAATCTCACCCTTTCTATATCTCTTTCTTGATGTCTTTCCCTCCTGGCCTGCTGTGGAACAGTCTGCTTTGCGGGGGGCATAATTGCATGATTGATTCAGAATTCTACATAATTACAATGTCCTCTCCCTCCCAAGTATAGTAATCTCAAAGACCTCAAGCAGATCAAGTGTGTTTCTAAAAAGAGGCATTGGAAATTCACATGGATGGTGCAAGCGTGACACCAGTAGTTAAATATCCCCCTGAAATGAAAATGTATTTTCATTCTTGTTAAATTTTTTGATCTGCACATCATTTACATCAGGCATTTGCTAAGAAAAATGTCCGGTGAACTGGGGGTGAGAATAAAAGAAGGCGAGTGATCTTCTACTAGCAAACTGAAATCGCAGCATTTCAGTGTCCACATTTTTCTAAATCTGCCTGATTATTATTGGCTGTTAGTCAAATTAAACACTCTTCCTTCCTGTGGTCACACCCAAACATCTTATTTCATTCATATACACATCATATCACCAAAGTCTTCAATTCTCTAAATGCTGTTTAAGGGAACCTCAAATGGGTGAACCTTGTTCATCATCATCACAGTGTTCATTATTATGCGGTGGTATGCCTCAGGAGGTAGTGAGGTTCATCTAGTAATTGGAAGATTGATGGTTTGATCCCTCGCTCCTTCAGAAAATGTGTTGAAGTGTCCTTGAGGAAGACACGGAACTCCTAACTCCTCCCTGGGTGCTGCAGCTGCTCACTGCTCCTATAAGATAGGATGGGTTAAATGCAGAGGACAAATATCATTGTAAGAATTCAATGAACAAATAAAGTGACTCTCTTTTCTTTCACCTCTTGGGCCTGAAAGATACTCATTACTATTTAAACAGTAAATGGCAGCACATAAACAAGAGGGTTAGGTCCACTCTGTTTACAGCAAAGAGAGGCCTTTTTTCACATGGAATATGGAATGTGAACATAGCTTTTTTTTCATTCGGAGCAAGTCTGTACACTGAGCATATTTCTTAAGCAACTTTACACCTTTTTATAAATCAGGCAGAATGACTTGATATTTGAAAATATAGAATTAGGACGTCCTCGCCCATGGGACACAGTTTGTGCCTGTGAGAGTCCTGCCATCTCACACAACACAGATGAACAGCAAGCTTTGGAGTGTGAAACTTCTCAAGCCTGAATCACCAGGCTGATAATCCTGTATAAGGACCCATCTCCATTAGCTCTGTCTCAGCCCAGCTGGTAAGGGATGGCCTATGTGAGACCCCTTCTCAACGGATAATGCTGGGTTGCCCACCAACATGACATGGTATGAAAAGGAATACGCTGAGATTATAACACACAAGAAAACACCTGGGGCTAGATAGTGTCCTTCAAATTCAAGATGTTGAGCTCCCTTATTCTATATGCATATATCAGAATCAGTTTATTGGCCATTGGGTGCACCATTCACAATGGTGTAGAGAATGTATCAGACATCTAAATAGATGGACAATAAATGCAGATGGACATGATAGACCAGACTAATATACATAGATACACAATACAGTACAGTATATAGAAGATATATTGTTGGAATTTGACAATGTTGAGCGTTCATTTGAATGACATCCTGTGGAAAGAAAATTTGTTTTTATATCTGGTTATTTTGGTGTCCAGTGCTCTGTAACGCCTACTGGAGGGAAGGAGTTGGAAAAGGTTGTGAGGAGGGTGTGATGGATCTGCTGTGATGTTGCCTTCCTATTTACTGACTCTGGAGATATACAAGACTTTTGTGGAGGATAGGTTAGCACCAATGATTAAGTGCCACTCAGATTAACCACCACATACACACACATGATTATGTATGCATTGCGAGCATAGATGTATATCATTCTGTATGTACATACGTTTGTATGCTCCTTAGGGAGGTGAATGCATGAGACTTAAATACATTCTGAAATATTAATTTTCAGATAATTTTTATAGGTACTTTCATCTAAAAGACCAATTACTGTATTTGAACAAAAAATAAGTTGTGCCCTCATTTTGTAATTGACATGTACAATTCCGAATGGTTTGAAAGCTAACTTAACATGAATCCCTAAATTAGAATCAACATAGCAAGCCAATCGTGTGTTGCTCAAGAATCCCCTCTGTCTTCTTGAATCCACTTGAGGATCACAAACCTATCCCATCAGGCACTAGTCGGGTGAGTTTTACTCCTCTTCCTCTAGCTCTTTTCTCTTTGCAGATATCTTGTTGCCTAGTGATAACTATAATAGAACTGATCTTTTTTACAAGGTCTCATCTGGCTCACAGTGAGAGGAAGAAGGCACACAGGTTTTGGAAAAGCCTCATAAAGATGACAAATGCAACACAAGTCAAATCAAAGCTTCTATACTCTGATATGGTCATGAGAATACCTGTTGTGATTCAGAGGGTTTTAGAGATGTAAGTAGCTATATGTGTCATCCTAGATCACTATATGTAAAGAAAAGAAAAATCTCCCACTCAGCCTTTTTCAGGCCTTGAATTGAATTGAATTGTTTTGTTTGCCGCAAGATCAATGCCGGTGGCATCTGTTCTCTGCATTTAACCCATCCTAATTTGTAGGAGGATTGAATACAGCCATTATGCGGCGCTCAGGGAGCAGTTAGAGGTGGTCAGTGTCTTGCTCACTGACACTTCAACAGGCATTCTGCAAGGGCCGGGCCTAATCCTAGTCACTGCTCTATTAACCAGTCGCTGGTGCTTTGTACATCTGGTATTCCTGATTCCTTTCTGAGTTTTGTTGATGTATTGACTCACTTATTGACTCATTCAGCTTAGTTATACTGCAGCTCCTCACTACTTCTATACATAATAAGGATTAAATGCAGAGAGCAAAATTCATTGTATGTATATGTAATGACAAATTGATAAAGGTTCTTCTGGAAAATAAGGCTCACACCAAACACTGATTAGAAAATCAAACTCCCTACGCAGTTCATAGAATGTCACTTTAAAGTATACCTTTTACTGTAAGTGCTGTCAAGGCTTCAGAAGTACTGGTGCAGAAATGTCAGTGCCATTAGTACAGTAAGCTTTCCATTTTTCAGTCACAGCGACAATTTTCAGTCCCTATTTGAAGTGGTACGAAAATGGGCTTTAATAATATGTGTCTCTTTTGAATTCATTTGTTCTTTATACATGGTGACTTTATGATTCAAAGCTGTCAGCGGAGTGAATAACTACAAACTGCTCCCTAATAAACATGGTGAGTTCTTTTTTCCATTTCTTACTTTCGACGCCGTCTCCACAGGGTAGCTGCAGTATTGAGTGGCAACAAATTGAAAAGCATGGTTGTGAGCCAGAGTCAAGCTTGTGATGACACGTTGAGTGCCCCATTTAAAAGTAGCAGTGTTCTTTTATGGATGTTGTTTCTTTCCTCTCTGCTGATTTTCACACCGTTCTTCCTATTTGGCTTTGTTTATTCCTTGTCCTACTGGGGGGCCACCATATTGTATTACAACAGTACCAGTGGAATTGATGATTTTAGGACCACTCCTTCTGATTTGACGCCCTCCGGGAGAACACGTGCGGAGGCTCATGCTGTTCCTCCATAATTCCCCCAACAACAGAACACACACACAAACACCATGGATGAGATAGGGGCAATGCTGCATTTTGATCTGTGAACTTCTGGGTTCTTACATGAGCATCAGCTGCTACACTTGAACTGACTGAAATGACTGCTGCAGGTAATTTCTAAGTGTAATTCCTGCTTTTACCCAGGGAAGAAATTACTTAGGAAACTGAAGCTCTACTCCCTTGGTTCACATCAGAATCAAAATCAGAATCAATTATTTGGTCATGTATGTTTGCACATACATTGAATTTGACTCCAATTTAGTTGTGCTCAATACACTTATATAGAATAACAGTACAGCAAGCTTCAGGGATATATGTAAGGAATGATTATTCATGATTATTCATTCAGGATATTTTAGCAGGCTACTTATATATATGAGTTTTGTAGACATGACATATTATGCATGCATATGTACTCTACTGCTGAGCCACCACAGTGACTCAGCAGTAGAGTTTGTCTCCAAGTCGGGCATTGCAGATTAGATGCCACTGTGGGGCATCAGGAAAAGGGTATCCAGTAGTAATCCCTCATGCTCGGTAAATCCGAGGTATGTGTTATAAATTGCTTTGAGTGGTCGTTAGGTTAAAAAAGTGCTTTATGAAAATAAGTCCCATTTTACAATATACAGTATCCACAGCATGCTTAAATGTATTATTAAAATGTAAATCAAAGTGTCAGCTCATGGAAAGAAATTTCTTTAGTGTGGTTGTTTTGGTGCACAGTGCTTTGTAGTGCCTACTGGGGGGGGTGATGGGTCTGCAGTGATGCTGCCTGCTTGTGTCTGGACTCGAGATGCATAGTCCTAAGGAGACTAGGTTGGCACTCTTGATTTTCTCTATAGAGCTAAGTTGAAATAAAAAGCAGCAACACATCTATAACAGAGGCAGAATGAAGGCAGATGCATAGCAATGTGAGTGGCTGAGCATATGCAAGGAGAGAATGGACAACCTTGGCCATGAACTTCACAAACATGTGAATAGAAATAAAGTTCCCTCACAGAGCACAGTTGCCATCAAAGTTGCCTGTGCTGTTGTCATTCCAGTGTGTTTTCATCTTAACCTGATTTGAAAGCTCCATGGGTGCAGTTTGTTGAAATCCAAGAGACATCTTAGATTATCATGACAATGTGACTGGTTGGAAACTAAAGGAAAAGAAGTGCATCATATCTTATTAGTAGCTTTTAAATGAAGGGTGCCACAAGTTTCGAGGAGTATTTCTGTTGCAGAGTCTATTCTGGAAATGCTCTGAGTTCTGAATATAAAAAAAATATTTCACATTTGGTTGAATTGCAAGTGTCTTCATAAAGCTCAGTTTTATTTTACATATAATGGGATATTCATATTATTGCAATTCAAACACAGTTGAATAATAGCTTGCAATGCAGGAGGAATATGAAAATGTATTAAGGATAAACAAGTAACAGATGAAATCATGTTTACATTGAAGACGATGAAAGATGGCATTTCTTATTAATAATAATCTCCTTTATAGGGACAGTGTATATTAATGAACATTTAGAATGTAAATATGCCAGATGTACCCACCAAGGTTAATTTTTATCTGTTGTCCCAAGCAGTTTGGGGTTCTGTGTCTTGCTCAAGGATACTTCAACATACTTTCTTAAGGAACTGGAGATGAAACCACCAATCTTCTGACTGCTAGACAACCACCTTACCTCCTGAGCTATGCTGCCCCTGCAATTGGCCTCACTGTATTGGCCTCACACATACCAGCTTCATGGTATGTAGTTTTCATTTCTGACCCAGCCAAAAGCTGTCATTTGCTGCAGTTTCCTATGTGTTTCCTATAGTTTTCTGTGTGTAATGGTGTGGCAGGCCTTTACTTCTGGCACTGCTTGAGTGGTACCAATCCAGGCAATGTGGCCATCTAACGCAAAGACATTTTTTATCCAATTGTCCAATTTACTAAGCTGTCAGTAGCAAGTGGCCTGCGAGGCCACAAATATGGCCTGTCAGTGGGGAGATAAAGTGAGGGTCTTCTGGTCTCGTATCTCCCCGGTATCATTGCAGGGAAGAAATGTCACACCTGATAGATTATAGATGGGGCACAGGTGGCACATTGGGATGAGAACTGAGACTTCGAAGATATTATTGTAACAGATTAAGATCCTCTTGACAGAGAACTGCTGACTGTCTTGAGTTTTGGGAACCTCTTAAACATACACTTTTATTACATGAAAATCTTCTTTAGAGGGACAGTGCATATTAATGAACATTTTAGAATTTAAATACATCATATTTAGCCCCCAGGGTAATTGTCATTTGTCATCCCAAGCAATTAGGGGTTCAGTGTCTTGCTCACAGACACTTCAACAGGCTTTCTGAAGAAACCGGGGATCAAACCACTAACTTTCTGACTACTAGATGACCAACCTACCTTCTGAGCTATGCTGCCCATATAATCCCAGGTGAATTTCAAGGATTTTTATCCTCTCTACTGCCAATCTTACAGCAAATGACTTCTCATGCGATTTTACTATTGCACCATCTCCACTATTTGGTGTAAAGTGGTCATAAAACTCAGTCTGAGCTGTCTTGAGTCAATCCTTTTTCTCATCTTGAAGTCCTGATAAAATCAAACATGTTTTAAGATCTTAGTTTTTGCTCACACTGTCTCGGTTGTCATTAAGCGAGACATATGGCAGACAGACAGAACTGGCTTTCCCTGCTCTCTTAACCAGGGTTGCACCCTCAATCTGTAGTGTCCTCTCTTTTCCTTTTTTTGCTGTTTTTTGTAAATCAAATCATTGCACACAAGGAAAGCTGTGGCCAAAACCTGCTTCCATTTCTGCTCCATTGTTCAATAGTTTTCTTCCTGCAAATTTCTAACTGGAGCAAGATGGGAAATAATCTAGTTTTGCAAATAGTGACCCTTCAAGACCCCCAGTCTTTGCAAATCTTTGCAAAATCTTAGTCTGTGACTGAAACCTTAGTTGTTTGTCTTTAGATGTGAGTGGTTGTCTGACTTTTGTCTTTGAAAAGTCTGAACGGTAGGCATAACCCATGGCAGCTCCCTTGCAGAGATGAGTTTCAGTTTGATGTTACAATGGACTTTCCTGTAGGTGTACATTAGATGATTCCCTAAAATATGATTGTATAAATCCCTCAGTATGTGATCAATCCCCACGTTGTGGGGGTGGACACAGACTTAGATGAAGCTTTGGGGATTAAAGCTGGATGCCCTTCCCGATGCCCTATGGTGGGTTCGAAGCTGCTGCCTCTGACTTGTCACTTCCCAAAGCATGCACTCTACCACTGAACTAGTGTAGCCTCAATCTGCATAGCTGGGATGAAGACAGTAACCAAATTATTAATTAGTCTGGTATCCATTACATCAACAAACAGAGTTATCAACAATATGAGAGCCACGGTTGCTCAGTGGGTAGAGTGCACGCTTGGGACTCAGGCGCTGTGGCTTCGTATCCCATCGTATAGCCCTATAGATGTGAGGCATTCATTGTGAAGCGCTTTGTCAAGTCCATTCACCATTAGTGGTCTGGTGGATTGTGTGAATAGAATGGCCTGGGATGGAGTCAAATTTCCAGTCGGAATTGTTGTTTCAGTTCACCTCTGAATCTAAACCCGAGTGTATTGTGTCCTGTGTGCAGCGGCCCTTTACCTTCCATTACAATTTCATTTACCCAGTTGGGCAATAATAATCTGCCCATCTTTATCACAAGGTGATCAAAATCATGAGTGAACCGGAGGAGCCACCAGGGCCCTGATTTGTGGTTGTCCTTAGTGCCTCAGCTAGAAAACTGATATTAGAGCTCTCAAAATTCAATGGCTGATTGCACAGCCTGGTGTTTGCCATCTGCTAGTGGCAAACCTGCACCAAGTTATATCTGGTGAGACCAGGGGGAATAAAGGCAGGTGGCTGTGGTTGACAGCTCCCGGCACATTGTCAGAGTGTTCAGCTGAAGCACTGTAACTCTGTGTAATAGCCCCATCTCTTCTCTCTCACCTCTCTGCCTTTGCCATGGTTCTGTAACCCATAATGACATCCGGCCTCTAACACGTTTTATTCATCATCATAAACACTAGATACATCCGCAGAGCAACTTTTTAAATCAAGGGTGGGTGGGGTTGTGTGGTTGAAAGTGACATTCACTCTCCAGCCTTAGGACAATAATTCTTACCTTGTTGCATGGTTAACAGTGGCACAAACATGCTGTGGCTGCATTGTGAGAGCAGGCCACCTGCTGCCCTCTTCCCCAAATGGTAGGTGTGAGAAACCCCTATTGAACTCCAGCGTCTGTGTCCTTGTAACAAATCAAAGGTCATTAGAGAAATCTCTGGAAAGGGAGAGACACAGGACAACTCTCATGGAAAATGGATGCATCAGTCCTCTGTTTTTTTTCCTGCTGGGTCTTCTTACCCCTCGCAGTTCCAGTGCAATGGTGGAAAAATTAGGCAAAAATTATAAAGAGATGCATGTTTGTGATTTGATGTTACTTGAGGATACATTGGCATCAAGTAATAATATAGAGAGAGGGACGTTTTTACGTGTCAGTATTAGTCTCCCATGGTTTGGGGGTGGATACCAACGTGGATGGAGTTTGGGGGATTCCGGCCAGATCAAACCAGTGACCTTATGATTATTAAATGACCTGCTCTGTCTCCTGAGCCATGCTACTCATAATGCCGACATGTTTCCAGGAAGACAACATCAAGTCAGTACAGATGTATGGCTTGATTAGATTGGAGAGCCCTTGGTTATACCCTGGGTACCCTTATTTTTCCCATAGATTGCCCCGGGAATGAAAAAATTAGATACACTGGAGAAGTTACATCCTGTTTTCCACTGATTGCCCTGGGAGCTTTGCTAACTGTAGCATCTGCAGGTGTATCCCAATTAGCCGGTAGAAGATAGAGTAGTCCTGATGTGGGCATGTTTTCTCTCTGGCTGGAAGGAATTCACACTTGCAATGAGCGGAGGCTGTTGATTAAAGTCCCCAATGAATAGTTGCTCCTAATTTCTGATCTTAGAGTATATTAGTCTCAGGTGCTGGTAGCTAAGTGAAGTTACCAAGGAAGTTAACTGCAATTTGTTTCCATGTCTTGTGTTTTTCCTTAAAGGACCCGAAAAGATCTGTTGGTTTTGCAGCTCTGAGAGCAAAATCTCCCCAGCAATTAATCAAGCTATTTACAGCAACAGGTAATACCTCATCTTTACATGAAGCTTAATTTCTGATCAGCCATTCTGAGTGGCTCATGGCTGAGCCACAAACAGCAGTGAATGGAAGATCAGGTGTTTACTTTGACATCTTTTTTGTTTTTGCATACATCAGCCCAATTAACAAATCCTCATGGGTCCAAGTCATTCAAATCCTGAATGTTTTATCTTTATTTCATTAATTTCCTTTGGGTTTCATTCTTCACATCCAGTTGAATGGTTGATAGAGTTGCTTAGTGACCTGATTACAGTTTCACTGGGTTCACATAATGTGGTATAGAGATACATCAGTACAGCTGCTAGAATGACCAATTCAGAAGTTAGAGAAAATATAGGTGTGTCTTGATAAGTTCAGACTACAGTCAGAAGTAAAATTACTTAAACTGTTGACTATACAAATTCATGTACAGGTTATATGAATGATAATGGTTATGGGGCATTTTCACAACTTGCCTCGTGTAATATGCCCACCCACAGCCATGCACAACACTGCTATTACTACCTTTGGCTGTTCTGTTAGGGGTTGCCACAGCAGATCATCCATCTCTGTCTCTTCCCATCTTCTGCATCTTCCTCTGTCACCTCTGTTACATGCACTCATGTACTTGGTGATAATTACTAAATTTCTATAAAATAGTTGTTGTTTTTTCATTCATGCAAAAAATAAGGAATGCTATGCTCAACCCCTTTCCACCGGCTTTTTCCAACCTCGATAGAGCCTATTAGTCTCAAAGTTTTGCATTGTACGCTAAAAGCCCTTGCAGAAGATGTCAAGATTATCGGCTGTTGCTCAAAGAGTTGATGTCAACGCAATAACTCAAGCACGGGTTGTGGATTTCCTGTAAGGATGGAGGCCAGTCTACTTAAGTCTATTTCTGGATGAATTGACACTCTGAAATAGCCACCAAGTGCAGCAAGTATTCCTCTCAACACCTTTTAGGGAGGCTCATGATGTGCACAGCATTTATCGAGCTCCATCTTTGAAACTCGGATACCACCAGCGATGACTGCATTTCTGTAATAACATACAATGAGGGAGGAAATTGATGGAAACTAACGTGGCTCTGTGAGGGAAGCTTCGCCCCATTTGTTTCTGAATCCTATTAACCTGATTAAGATATTCTCATAACCCAAGGAGGACAGTCTCACCACTAAAGGAGATGGAAACAGAGTTGCATCAGCAACACATTCTCATTGATATGGAAGAACACGCTTGGCAATAATTAGCAAAGGAGGTGAACTGAGTCAAGACAATCGCAGGAGAAATGTCCTCATCTGGACACAGTCCAAATTAAAGGAGCGAGGTCGGATTTTACATGGCCTGATCAGTCACCATATCCATGATGTGGGGACTCGGATGGAGTTTTGGGGCTTAAGACCAGATGCCCTTTCTGACGCCCTGTAGTGGGTTTGAACCCATAACATCTGATTTTTCAGTTCCTGAAGCACCACGCTCTACCACTGAGCTACTGCAGCTCCCACTTATAGAAAAAAAATCAAATGTCATGTTATTTTGGTTATGTCAGCTTTATCAAAATTATTTCAAATTTGTACGTCTGGTAGAAATGTCATGGCAATTTCCATTCCGGCAGGACTCCGAGCCGGCTGTATCAATAACTCATTTTGATAATGTGTGGCTTGGACTCATCACATCCAGCCCAGTGCTCGTGTATTAACTTGAAGGGCAGAGCATATATAGACCTTAACCTACCAAGATGGTGCCAGGTTATGACCTTATAATAAAATGATACTTTCATATTAAGGAAAATAGCCATCCACCAAGAGGCACACCAGAGGAAATGTCAGTCTGGCCATAAATTTCCTTCCTGTTTAGACAAGCTAATGGCCTGTGCGACTATAAACGACCTGCTGCGGTGTGGGTCTGATGACATGAGGTGTCTGAGGCCGGATGGTGAACAGTAAGGGAGGTGCAACACTGGCAATATTTCTCTCACCTCCATTATTTGGCCCTGTTTTGGTCCCGCTGAGATTTATATTAGCAATTACATTCATATTAAAACCAAGAGTTGTGCGAGAGGTTCAGGTGTGCTATAGAAGATCACTTATCTCCTTACATGAGCCTGGACAAAACCTGTGTAAATCTTGCATTTCAAAGCCTCAATGTTTTCAACTTTAGTTTTATTCATTATTAAACCAACGTTTTGCTGAATCACAAAATAATCAAATCGGAGGAGGTTTTCACTGTCATCACATTTTTCTCTAGCTCAAAATGCATTGAATTAGTCAAAGTACCTGGCCAACCAAAAGGGGCGGCATGGCTCAGGAGGTAAAGTGGGTCATCTATTAATTAAAAGGTCATTGGTTTGATCCCTGGCTCCCACAGAATACATGTTGAAGTATCCTTGAGCAAGAAACTGAACCCCAAGCACCATATCTCGGCTGCTCACTGCTCCTATGCAAAAGGATGGGACCGTTTGTTACTACCCATGTCCCATGTTGTGTACAGCTTTTTTTTAAACTAATGTTGCATAACAGGTACACACGGACACACACACGTCCTTCAGACTCGTCAGACAGTGTAGCATATTTGTATATCCCTAAATTACAATTGTACTCTCAGCGGGCTTTGACAAAGGTTCGCGTCACCAAGGCTTGCATCAGTTTATCAAGGACCTTGATTTACCTTTTCCCCATGACCTAAATCAAACCTCTTAATCTTTATTGAACCTAAGAAAAGATTGAGCCTCAAGGAGAGACATCTCGGGAACTTGTCACACAATATGTTATAAATCAAGTGTGGCGAGAACTGTGACCTGATGGGCCGGGTGGAAATTGGATTCTAGATTTTAGTAACATCCTGTGGAAAAAGAAGGATGAACGCTCCTTTGATGTCTTTTGTTGTAGGTCATTTTCATAGTCCAGGTCTGATTCTATTTTCCTTCAATCATCTTGAGAGAATTTTGGTAGCAGTATAGTCTTAAGTGTGAGCAGGGCTCAGCATAATGCATTTTGCTCTCAGAAAATGCTGAATTCAGTGACCTTTTCTATATTTGATTGTATCATTTGTGCTGGGATATTAGTTAAGTTCAGTTGCATGAAAGCAAATGTAAGAAGAAAACACTTGTTTAAGTTGGAAATCTGCAGCATTTTAAATGTTGCAGACATGAAAATAACTGGCTGTATTTTTCTCCTTGAGTAATTACTCAATTCAAAAAGAATATATTTCTCTACAGGCGGAAAGTGCTCAGGCTGAATGAATACTGCCACTGCATAATGGTCCTTAGATGGTTGTTTCCAAGGCAACATGGGGAGGGCATGTGAAGAGGGAGGTATAAAAACACACGCAGCTCCTTCCCGAGACTTACTCTGAGGCAAATGCACGCCGTCAGCACAGAGAGATCTGCAGGACCTGGTGGACAGTTTCTCTCTGTGTCCCTCTTCAACAACCTTCCAGAGGTAGCAGTTTAAAAAGAATGATGCGTCCGAAAGATTTGCGCCAGGGCTCTGGGACCAAGACTTTCCTGGATGCCATGCATGGTGGCAAAGTTCACTTGGCACGCTTCATCCTGGACGCGCTGGATGGGCGCATCATCAACTCGAAGACGGAGAACAGCCGCACTCCGCTAATGTTTGCTGTGTGTCTGCAGGACCCGGGGGCGAGGGCCAAGTTCACGCACCTGCTGTTGGAAAAAGGTGCTGATGTCAACTGTCAGGATGAGGATGGCCGCACGGCCCTGAGTCACACCTGTGAGATGGGTTATCTGGATGTGGTCAAAATTCTTGTGCAATACAATGCTGACCCCGATGTCTCTGATTCCTGGGGGAACAGTGCTCTAATGTACGCTGCCTTCTCTGGACACAGTCAGGTTATTGAGTTCCTAGTCCGTGCTTTCAAAAGGCTCGGACTCAAGTTGGACAGAACTAACAATGCAGGTCACTCAGCAATCCAGGTGGCCAACTTTTTTGGACACAACCAATGCGCACAGTTACTAAGCTTCCCTGCCAGGAAGGGTGCGGGGACAGATGACCCACTTGTTGAGGCAGGGAGCTCTGCAGTCAGAGAGTACCCGCTACCCAAAAAGCTTCCCAGGCATGTTCTAGAAAGGTTTTCCAAGCAGGTCAGCAGCAAAACTGAAGACCAACTGCCAGGCGTATTCCAGAGACAGCTGAGAGTGGGAGACAACAGCAGCCTGTGGAACCGCCTCAGATGTCCCAGGAGCCAGTCTCCAGACTGCGACAAACAGCGCCAACACCAGGCTCTCCCACAACAGATGGACGGGGATCTAAGAGCTGTCTTCACAGCCAAACAGCTCCAAAACTGCCAGCTAAAAGATCCGGGTGGGGTTAAAACACTGAACTCCCTGCCTGAGCTAAGCCAGAGAGACGTCAGCCAGGACAAGCAACTTCCGTGGGAGACACGGGAAAGCTTTCCGCTCTGGGGCAAAGCAAAGTCAGCTAACCTGGATCTCCTGAGCAGCAGAAAGCAGTCCTATCAGGGAGATGTGCATGACATGAGCCTGTCAGCCAGCAAATTAAAGAGAGCCTCGCTCCAGGACGAAAAATCGCTGATAAACAAGATTGAATTTGACAGAAACACCCAGGCCCTGATGGAGGACGTCGACAAAACTGCCGGTGTGCCAATTTCGCTTTTGAGTAGCAAGAGTATCTCTGCAAGAACAGCTGAGGATGAGACCAACCACCTGGCTGCATCGGGCAAGAGGGAGCAACAAAAGAGGGAGAGCATCTCATCGACTGGCAGAAACAAGCTACTGTTTGTAAGACGGGAGATGGAGTCAGGTCAGATTCCCACTGGCTCCCCAGGGCTCATGGGGCTGGGGACAAGACTACTGCGTCGATTCACTGCCCCTGAATTCATGAGGATCGTGATAGATTGTTCCCCGGGCTCTTCACACTGCAGAAGGCAGATGTCCCGCTCAGAGACATTCCCCTTGTCTCAGACGCACCAGCAAGTGAACAGCCAGCCTAGCATTGATAGCATCAGCGGAGTCAGGTGCGAGTTTGAAAGCAACTTTTCTCAGTCCAGCCTGGACTAGAACTGGAACAACATGAAGCAGTATCTATAGATAATAGGGATCAGCACTTAGATTTCTGCCAATGCAATAGGACTGGTCTATAATATCTTGTAAAATAACAGCTCTGTGCTTGTGATTTACTTTATAGCTGCCCGTACTGGGTATGTGGGAAATAATGCATCAAATTAAATTTCAGGCTAATTGTAATTTCAGTGTTGTAGAGCTACTTGAATTTCCCATCATTTATACATAATGTAACATGACATCAGTCTAAGTCATCTAAAATGGTTAGTTATTGGCCTTTATAATGTAAAGTGTTTATAATGCATCAAAATACAGTGTGCACTTTGGCCTCTGTTTATAAAAATAGATCATTGTGTTTATTTTCCCAAGTGATATTCTGCTACATCTGTATGTGTGCAGTATATGATTTACAGTGGAAATCTAATAAAATGCATACAGACCTGTAGTGGTATCCCATTGAACTGTGTGTGTGTGTGTGTGTGTGTGTGTGTGTGTGTGTATAAATCATTTGTGCATGTGATTGTGTTTGTAAGAGGCAGCATTATTGAAATGAATTCATATCAAACCAATAGTGTTCAGCTGAGATTCATTATGCAGTATTTATTGATTTATACAAAATTAAATTAATGTGTAATTCTCTCTTTTCATGAATGAGCTACATAGAAATACAAATCCATGAAACATGTTGACATGTATCCGTGTAAGAATATAAACACCATGTGCAAAGTGTTCTCAGCTGGTGGACATCCTGCAGCATCACATGCCAAGCCTGTGTGCTTTATCGAGGCAAACCAATACAAACACAGCCATTCACATCTCACGTGGCAGCACACGCACCTGTGGTTTTGTGACAGTACAAAGAGGGATGTCAAAGGCCAATAGTGAGACCCCATTCACGACACACACACACACACACTTCATTCATTTCATATAACTTACTACAGTGGATCAGCAGGTGTAAGGTCCTAATATACAGTATCTGTAAATACATTTGTCTGCTACGTTTCAAGTCCGTATTTCAAAATGAAACCTTATTTGTAACTTCACATCATACAAACAATCCACAACACCTGTTAGAAAGAAAGAAAAATAATAAATATGAAAAAGAGGGATTATGATTCTGATGACTTTCCAGTTGCCCATTAGCAGCAGCTGGACCTTCATCTATCTAATTATGGTAATAAAGAACTCTTGTCTCTCCTATTCCAGTGTTGCACATATTCAAGCATTCATGTTAGGCCAGGTGTGCCTCCATTTGGCCATGCAAAGAGTTTATTGTCTGTGGTAAAAGAGTACACTGACCAGATCATAGTCCAATCTCCACAACACTGAGCGTGTGTTTGCAGAGGCCCCTTTATCCAACTGCCCCCTCCCCAATAATGTCACAATGAGCTACTATAGTTTGAGCCTAACACAGCTTTAAGCCTTTACACAGCTACTTATAGGCCCCACTATGAACACTACAAGGGGTCTCCAGTGTAACACGTGCCCATAACAGAACTTAGTGGAAGTTGGTTTATCTTAGTATGCACCATGGTGTGTTGTGTTGAGAAGAACAACCCTACAAGATGTCACAGGGTGCCAATCAAAGCAGGCTCAAAATAAGTTGAGATGTGAGGAATACTGCTTGCATGCTACCTTCATCTTGGTGCTAAAGTGCTTCTCTTGCATGTCCAAGCCCGTGCTATGTCAGCCAGCCAAACTTGTCGTCCTGCCATGAACGCGCTAACAAGCACTGGGATGCTCTCTGGAGCTGGTCTCCCGCTGGCTTTGTTGCTGGGACGGTTTGGTGCCCGAGTCTATGTCCCATGCCTCGATAGGTCAGGCTTAAGATGGGTATTTGGGAACTAGAGCTCCATGGGGTCAACAGCGGGACATGCGCTTGCGATACTGCTCCACCAGTGGGACCAGGCACTGGGGTGAGCCACTCTGTAGCAGGAAGGGGTGCTCCAACAGGTCAGTGGCGCTGGCCCGTTCCAATGGGTCCCGAGTCAGCATACGATCCAGGAAGTCCTTAAGCACTGGAGAGATCTGTGGCAAAGAGGAAAAGCTTGACCATTGGAGATATAGTATGAAACAAAAATGCATTGCAAGTGTGTGTCAGTGTAGGTTTGGGTCATTCTGCCATTTTGGCTGTTGTGTCTCCGTTGTTGAGTTATGTACAATTTTGCATTCCCAAACCTGGCTGACGTTGCGTACAGTTGGGGCTGGCTCATCCCTCAGTCTCTTCATAGCTGCTACAGGGGTCTCACTGAAGTACGGGGGCTCTCCATCAACCATCTCCACCACCATGATACCAAGAGACCAAACATCCACCTGGTGCAACCACAGGAAGGAGCATATTCTCAATCCTTATTTAGCATATTGTGATCATCAGTGAAGGCCACACTACTGGCATTAAGGCTACCTGGTAGAGATCATTGACTTTATTTGGATAGAAGCAACAGTGCACTGCCTCACCTCAGTTCCATATGGTGATTTGGCGATAACCTCTGGGGCCATCCAGTAGGGTGTGCCCACCAGTGATTTCCTTTTAGGGATGTCTTTACTGATCTGGGCACAGAAGCCAAAGTCTGACAGCTTGATCTATGAGCCGAATGAAGAAAAGCTCACTGTGAATATGCTGCGGCATATAATTATTAAACAGTTCAAAAGAGGATTGAGCTTTGTATCAGTAAATGAGATCAGATTACCGTCAGCACCCCTCTACAGATTTACAGAAACGATATCATCTTTAAAGTCGCTATTTCTATATTCATTCACAGGATATTCTTTTTATTATTATTATCATGCTGTCTTCATCCTGTCTCTATAAAATAGTGCATGTTATAATCCATTTTTGGATCAGTTCCCTTGATTGATAAAACATGTTATATGTTTATATGAATTAAGTTGGTCATGATTATTATTGTTCTCTTTTTTATTTTCTTATTTGTATTAGTAGTTGTTACATTATCATTATCATTCTTTGCAGGATAAGTATTGTTATTCCTCATAAAGGCACACTCACACACATACACAGAGAGAGAGAGAGAGAGAGAGTATTTTATTGTATTGTACCCTTCCGTCTAGTGTGAGAAGAATAGAGTCACTCTTGATGTCTCGGTGGATGACTCCCTGTGAATGGAGATAGGCCAGAGCCTGCAGAACAGCTTCACACACTGTGGCAATCTGCTCTTCAGTCAGTCTGTTGGGTGAGTAACATGCATACACATACACGCACACGCACACACACACACACACACACACATTATGAGTTTATATCTTTTGCATTTAGTCAGGAAATATTTCCAGGGGGATCTGCAATAAGTTTAACAGCAGATAAGATAAAAACTCTATCACTCACACAACAGACAGAAAATAACATGCAGTTTCAGGGA
>OMLC01068369.1:49815-60042 GCA_900302585.1 Regalecus glesne
CTTGATGTCTCGGTGGATGACTCCCTGTGAATGGAGATAGGCCAGAGCCTGCAGAACAGCTTCACACACTGTGGCAATCTGCTCTTCAGTCAGTCTGTTGGGTGAGTAACATGCATACACATACACGCACACACACACGCACACACACACACACACACACACACACACACACACACACACACACACACACACACACACACATTATGAGTTTATATCTTTTGCATTTAGTCAGGAAATATTTCCAGGGGGATCTGCAATAAGTTTAACAGCAGATAAGATAAAAACTCTATCACTCACACAACAGACAGAAAATAACATGCAGTTTCAGGGACAAGTCAGCATCAACCAGACAGTGGAATGAGTAAACACATTCACCCATCTATTATTTATACCTACTTAATCAAATCCAGGATCGCTGGAGCCTATCCCAGCAGGCATTGGGGAACAGGCAGGGAGACAGACATCTTGGACAGGTTTCCAGTCTATCACAAGTCCCATACACACTGTCTCTTTCACACCATTTACACCTGTGGCTAATTTGGAGATTTCAATTCCTTAATGTGTGTCTCCGGACTTGGGGGAGGGCTGGAATACCCAGAGAAAACTAGTGTAAACACATGGCGCATGTTCAAACTCCAATCAGAAGGGCTTTAAATGAACCCACAACATCTTTCATTGAGCTTACAGCAGCTTGCTGCTAAAATTGCAAAGATTTATGTAATCAAAAGATGCAAAGATGTTTTCACAGAGTGTCAAATCAATGATATTACAGTAATAATCACCAGACTCAACCAGACAAAAACCGCTGCAGGCAAAGTCTGGTGTCATTTGAAGAGGCGGGTAGCCAAACTGCTACATAACAGAATCCTGTTTCCTGTTCTGGCTGAGTCATACAGATACTGTTGAGTTTTAGAGCAAGTGCATAACATGATGTCTAATTATGAAGAACATCGTGAGTAGCTGAGTTCTCACTATAACAAGTTATTGATTAGCCTTGAAAAAGATGGGAACAAATATTGCAACCTGAAGGACATTTTTGTCAAGACAGCAAGTGGACATTCAGCTGTCTCACATGAATACTGGCCTAAGGGAAATGTGTGTAGATCATTGATTCGGGTTATTATACTTACATTAAAACAGTTTGTTAATACTTGAAAATTAATCAAAATAAAAATGACATTCAAAGACAGTTTCTCAGCCCCTTCGTTTCAACTGCACACTACTCTCATATACAATAGGATGGGTTAAATGCAGATGACAAATTCCATTATACAAATACAATGACCAGACAAAGTGGGTTTCTTTGCTTTCCTTACTTTCACCGTATGCAGTGTTGAACACCATGGCAGCACAGGGAAGATCTAACATTTCATTCAAAGCAGAATTTCCACATTACAATAACATACAATAACATTCTACTGTTATTATGATGCCCCCTGAGAAAAACAGCATGTCAGCTTCCGGGTTGAGGCTGAATGACTGTCCTCTGTCAACCTAATAGGATCAAACCTGAAACGTCCACCAGTCGATACCATACTGACCCCTGGTGGTTGAATGTGTTATTAACTATTATCTGACAGCCAAACAGCATCGCCACGTTTTCAAATGAGTGTTCACCTAAATGTTTCCCTGGCAGCACCATATTCCGTTGTTTTTATGAATCAAAATATGGTATACAGTTTCATTTAGCAGACAATTTTATCCCGAGAGATGTACATCTGAGAGCTGATACAACACAAGCAAGAATCTAGACAGGAGAGAACGACACAGATGTAGGCAGAGCACAGGGGCATTGCATTGACTACAAAGCATGCATAAAAGCAGATTTAGACTGAATAACAGTTAAAACACCTTTGATTAAAAAGAACAATGTACTAAATGCAAGAAAGTAGTTGAGGGTGCACAAGTTAAGGGGCCTACATTGTTTGCAGGGTGTGGTGGTTGCACACCTTGCAAATAACAACTTCAGCACTCGCACCTGGTTTCAGACACGATGTTGGTAAGTGCTCCGCCCTGCAGATACTCCATAATCACCCACAGCTCCTCCTCCACCAGGGCTGACTTGAACATCTCCACTACATTCCTGTGCTGGTAGTCCCTCATGATGACAACCTGCATTACAAAATGTAACAAACCTCAGCATCAAAACCCTAAGTTGGTGGACCTAAGCAATGACTTGGCCAGCTATCAGTTTTATTGTAATAATCATAATTGTTATTATGTCTATAATGTCATTATAGGGAAAATGTGGGCAATCAATAACAAGCAGTGAACAATAGCAGACATGACTGATGTACTTGTTGAAAGAGAACACGCATTGTGTGGAAATTCATATTCAAATGGCTTTTGTCATGCATTGGCGCAGATGGAGTTCATGGGAGTTATATTATGTTACATCTCATTTTACCTCATTAAACAGTAATTCTCTCCTCTGCTGCCTCCGCAGGTCCATCATTTTCACGGCCACCTGCCTCCCACTGTGCTTCTCTCTGGCGATGCAGACCACCCCTGTTGAGCCCTCCCCGATCTTCACAAAGTTTTCCAGGTAGGACCGTGGATCTCCCTTGTCCACCACCATCTGCAGGGCAGCTTTGAACTGTTCATGTGTTACCTTGGGTGGGTCCGGTGGCGGTCTGGGTAAGGGATGCTGTGGAGGTCTGAAGGCAGGGGAGCAAGTACCTGGAGGGCTGGTGGCAAGGGAGCCTGTAGGTGAGGGCCGAGGCTGAGATGGGCTGTCCTGCCTGGGGTAAGGAGGGTTAGGGCAGCCGGAGTGTCTAAAGAAAGGATCAGGACCATTGGGTCTAAGTCCCATGTTAGGGGACAGCCCCAGGGTGTAGCTAGCTGAGGAGCGAACCGTCCTTTGGGGTCTGATGCCACTAACCAAGGGACTACTGGTGCCAGTGGGCAGGAAGCTGGAGTGGTACCTGGCTGCTGATTCTGCCTGCAAGTTAACAGAGATACAGAGGGAGAGGGGGGTAAGATAGATTAAGGAGAGCTGGCCACCTGCCAGGGATCCATGCCCTGCTTTCTAACTAAATGTAAATCTTTTCCTTTACTCTCACACTTTGCCTACCCCCCAAGATGGAATACTCCGTGTGTGGATGCATCTGTAGGACCCCAAATGTCCCCCTAGAGATCTTGCCATAGATAGCCTTTTTTTTCAAAATGTACAAACCCGCTCAAAGTGCAAACTCATTAATCACATTTTATCACCATGAAAAATAAGAGTCGCCAAAGTTTACAGTGAACATTCAGTGAGAGTATGAAGAGTAGCACCAAGGGACGGTCGAAGGGAAGGTTTTGACTCAGCAAGTTTAGTATGAAGTTGAACCTAATGTGGTGAAGAATATGATGAGTAGTTTAATTAGAACATGCTGTTCTTAGTTTTTATTAAACCTTGTATTCTGTTCACTACTTAGCGATACGTGTGATGTTCATAATTCACAATGACTCTGGCCACCTCGGGATTTTGTAATTGTAATTATGATTATAAAGCCCTACCTTATGAGGCTCATTTTCACATGTCATGATTAGCCCCCACATTGTGGGGTTGGCCACGGACTGAGATGTCATGTGGGGGAATAAGGCCGGATGCCCTTCCTGATGCCTCGTGTGGGTTCGAACCCACAACACCTGGCTTATCATTTCCCAGAGTGCATACTCTATCACTGAGCAACCCAATATATTGTATATTCAGCTCAATTACTAGTAATATCAGCATTATATTTTTTTGCTAAACATTGGTCATTTTGACCCAAATAGAAGGGTTAAGGAGGCCGTATGTGCTTGGTTTGAATAGTGCATGATCACTGACTACAGGGATTTTCAATGTGTTGGCTGAGATCTCAGACTTACTTTCAGGTCATAGGAGGAAAATGGCCGCCCAGGACTGTTGTGGGAATGCATGTAGAGTGGTACGTTTGTATGGAAGCCAGAGGCCTGTGTCCCCTGATCTCCATGAGGCTGCTGGATAGTCATAGCCGGGCTATAAAAACACGCTATAGGTCTCTGGCTTGGTGGGATCCCCCTGGGCAACTGGAAGTCTCTCCTCCAGAGCACCCTCTCTTGAGGGCTGCCCACTTCACCACTTACATATGTCCCATGACCAGGTGCCTGTATGACCTGGGAAGGGACGGGTTGTGGAGGGCCGTCGAAGGAGTTGACGCTGACCTCGTAGGTCGACGTGGTTCTGGGCAGGATTCCATTAGGCTGCAGGGTAATGCTCTTCTTCATGCCCAGGTACGGGGTATTGGTCTCACTGTGGGTGTGCCTGGTCTTTTCCTTCCAGTGGTGCTGATCTGGGTCCTCATCGTCATCATCATCTTGGGCCAGGCCCTCATACTGGTAGGTGTCCCCCTCTTTCACCTCCCCCAGTCTTCCCAGGGACTGGGCCCTCTTTCTGGCGGATGGACTACTCTTTCTCAGAGAGTTAGAGCTGGTCACAGACAGACGGCTCATGTCATTGATCATAGCAGCGATATAGTCTCCATGGCCAATCATGCTCCCACGCACAATTGTCTGAAAAGGGAGAGACGCATCTATTTAATCTTCACCACATTTTGCATCAATTTACAGAAAGCTCACGATTTTTTCAGCTAAAACAAAGGAAGAAGATGGCATAATCATCAGTCAAAGTTAAGATTAGATTTTAGAGTCTTTAAATTATTTCTTTTTCATCCTTTGAAGGCACAGACTTGAATCACTTCCCCGTTGACAAGATGCTGACCAGAACACCCGATAGAATATTTCAAGAGACACAGCATGGGTCAACCATTCAGGTTCTGGACCCATGTTGTTCAGACACTACAGAAAAGAGTTACTGTCAGCTCTGAGATGACAACACCTCAAACTTATAGCAAATTTAAACTTTTACCAAAAAACCCCACACTTTCTAGTCTAGCTATGGGGATGGCATAGCTCAGTGAGTAGAGTGGTCCTCTGGCAATCAGAAGGTTGCAGGTTCGATCCCTTCACCTCCAGGGAAGCTTGTTGTAGTGGCCTTGAGCAAGACCCTAATTGCCCTAATTCTCCTGTTCCCCTAATTGCTCTGGCCTTTAATGCCTGTAATGTAATGGCCTGTAATGGCCTGTCCAGGGTGTGTCCCCGCCTTTCGCCTAATGAGCACTGAGATAGGCTCCAGTTCCCTTGTGATTCGACTTTGGATTAGAGGTTGACAATGGATGGATGGATAAATGGATAGTGTAGCAACCACTCAAAGCACTTTACATTGCATGCCTCACTTTAAGTGAGAATGGGGGATTAAGGCCGGGTGCCATTTCCTGATGTTCCACGGTGGTATCAAACCCACGATGCCTGACTTGGATGCATGTGCTCTACTGTTGCCCAGTTACGCTGTGCTAACAGAATGGGGGGGTCTTAATGTTGAGTCAAATTTAGCTCCTCCCCCCTGTTTCTCTGGTATAGTTCCATTGCAGCTACCCTGGGGGTAGAGGTCAAGCCAACATTCACCTAGAACCTCTCAGACAGCGAACAGCAGGTGATGTAGTCAAGGTGTGAGGAACCTTTTTGGACAACGGCGGTTGTGGCAGTCAGATTTGACCGAACTATTGTTTCCAATATCACTTTCTGTCCTGCGAGAGTGAAATGCGTTTTGCTGAACTGCTGAGGTGAAAGCAATATTTGCTCAGTCTTTATCATCCTGAGGTGCGGCATTATTTACTTCACTGGAGGTTCTTCACAATGCCAATGATGCTCACGATGGCTTTAAAATTTGTAACTCCGATTTCGAAGCTGACGAGACGGTTCTGATATTGCTAAGTAATGAGTGTATTAGGTGCATAATGAAAACGCTGGTCTTTTCTCTATATTAATGGGGGTGGGGAGGCACATAAACAGCATCGACAGAGTGTTCCATGAAGGGTAGAAATCCTGAGATTTGCAGGCTTTATCGCTCGCTAGCATTTCCTTTGCTGTACCTGCACTTTTTATCCCCCTCTGCCTGACATCTGTGGGAAGGCACCATGGATCGTTATTAATTGCCTGCATGGAGTAATAAATCTTGTGGCCCTCAGAGGATTCAACATTCTCCAGTCAGTGTACACAGCAGGGTCATTAGCCCAGCCTCATGATAAATAAGAAAGTAATATGACAGCAAGGGGAGCAAGGATTGGCCTTCCACGTTGTCATCATAGGATTATGGCATTTTCTGAGGCAGCAGGGTGTCTCTGCAGTCCTGAAGGCCTCATCCTGATTCTGCTGCATGTACCAAATAACTAGCCTGTAATCACTATTCATACGGTAGCCTTTCAGACGAAAATGCGAATCATATTGGGAAAAATATCTCCGAGATAGATTCTTAAGGGTTGCATCAAATGGGGCGAAACAGGAATGTAAAGATGATTATACCATCTTGTTTATTAGCAGCCAAATTCAAGAAAAGGTGAAGAGAGGGGATCAATATGCAGGTTAGCCCTGACCTACCTTCTTCGGCCTCAGCTCCACATCTGTGATCCTGGAAGGGTCCACCATGGGTTTGGGCCTGCGCAGGTTCTCTATCAGACTCTGCCATTGGGTCGGCAGGCCAACAAAGCAGCCCCGCTTGGCGTCGAATGAGGTGTGGACTCGATGCTCAAAGTTCTTGGGTGCCGATATCTCGGGCCTCTTCTTTTTCTTCTTCCGAAACATCCTTAAGTCCACAGGAGCGACAGCTTGTCTACTTCCAGAGGGCCCTGTGTGTGAAATCCATTCAGTCCTTAGCACATATTATAGGTAGCTCGCATCCAAAGAAAATGAAATTTGAGCATGCACAACTAGTTATTCTCTACTACCCCACTAACCACAGAGACACTGACTGACCGCTGTGCTCTAGGCCTCCTTTCTGAGTAGACATATTAAAATGGAATCTGCCAACAGATGATTTTTCCACATGGGAACACAGGGGAAATATTCAAGCTGTCTGTCTAAAAGCCTTGGGATGTGCATGTTCCAGACGGCCTCGCTTCCTGTCACTAGCCCTTGTGCCTCTGAGACATGGCGCAAGGAGAGTGGATGGGTTTGTAAGCACATGTGTAATGAAGGATATCTGGTCAATTAAGGCTTATTCATTCTCTGTGCCCTTTTGCTGATGAGCATGTGACTGGCCTGGCCGGTGCCTTCGGGCTCTCGCTGTAACAGCAGGAGAAGCACAGCACAACCCAAACTCACCAAGGCACATACGCGCACACATAAATACACATACATAAATGTGCACATGCAAACAGACTATCCTTCATATCCCTCTCATAGCCCATCCTAATTAAACAGCTTGTGTTTGCCTGATTGCAGGGGAGAGTAACCACTTGACTCTCCTATGGGCGGGCTCTGTGTTCGGCTCGCCGCTAACCAAGGAAGGGCTGGTTTAGAGAGCATACTGTCATTTATGCTATATCTATTTTCTTCTCCTGTTCCGGAGCCGAGAAAGTAATTAAATGCATTACATCTCATTTCCTCAGGCGCACAGCTGTACTGGGAGATAATCACTCACATTTAAGTCTCATGACTACTGCTTGAGGGCACGCCAGTTACTATTCAAGTGCGGCGTAAACATATATGATAAATCTCCAACAGATGTTTACTTCGTGTTCAGTAGACAATAAATGCCGAGTGCTGAGATTCTGACGTGCGTGTGTCTGTTGTGTTGCACATTATGTGGCCATTGAGAGAACAGCGGGGTCCCCTCGAGAGATCAGCCTGAATCTCCCATCATGCTATGAGGGATGGTGAGGGCTGAGGAAATGAGTCTTGCAGGAGCCACTGCCCGGCGGGGCGATCAGGCCCACTGCCTCATTTCTCCTCACCCCATATTTGACCTCATACAGTTTTTGTGGCAGAAACTGGTTTCTGCTTGCCAAAAAAGTGATTGCAGCTCCTACCGTACTACCTTGCCTTATCTCCCACCTTACTGGAAAAGGTTGATTCTACCTCAAAATAACTTGATCTGAAATTTAAGTGCTTGCCATTGCTAATGAATATTTCATTGACTATATAAACTCATAGCTCAGAGGGTAGAGTGATTGGCGATCAGAAGGTTGCAGGTTTGATCCCGACACCTCCAGAGAGGTGCGTCGAAGTGTCCTTGAGCAACACACTGTGCCCCTAACTGCTCCGCCCTGTCATGGACTGGTGACCTGTCCAGGGTATTTCCTCACCTTTCGCTCAATGAGGACTGAGATGCCCTCCAGTTCCCCTGCGACCCGACTTCAGATAAGCGGTTGACAATGGATTGAGGGATAAAAACCAAATATTTCAGTAGATAAACTGATGCAGCTTTAACAGGCTGCACGCCAGGGATCGCTTTTTGGCTGATGATCACTTTTTGGCACAACACCGGTGCAGCTGTAATCGGCATCAGTGATGCCGATTACAGCTGCACCGGGGACTAACCGTGTCACTGACCCCTGCACCACACTAGAGGGTAAAGGAGATCAGGTCCTTCAGTGACGTCAGCTGCCTTGTTAAAGGAGAAAAAGAGAAAAGGTGGTGGAGGGGGGCTGCTGGGACCGGCATGTCCCCATCCAAGGATAATTCAATCGCCAGGCTAATATGCTAAGTATTGCATAAGCATATCAAGCTGTGTGCTCTCTCTCTCTCGCTCTCTCTCTTCATAGCTCGGTGCTGGGAAGGACTTTTTCCACCCAAGCCCTTCTCAGCTGCAAGTTAAATCTGTCAAATCAGGACACAGCTGAGAGACAGGGGCCGTGTTACCCGTCTGGAGACACAGAAATGCTTTTTAGCCATCAATAGAGGTTTGCCTTTTTGACTCGAGAGCAGCCGGGAAAGCCAGAAATGGGACAAAAGACTGTGCTCTGATCCTTTTTGCCTTCTCCTTAGTTAGAGCCCATCTGCTCAGATAGCTGTTTGACATGCAGATGTTGGCATCGCCTGTGCAAATATTTACACACGGTGCTTGTGTATCCTGTACAAGCAGATCAATCAATATTTACTCATGAGTGAAATACAAACTGTTACAGTCCTTCACTGCCAGTGATAATAGTCTGATACCAACACAAATAGGATGTCCGCTTTGTGCAGTAATTTATTGAGCTTTATCAGCTCAAAGCAGCATGGAGCAGAACAGAACCATGCCATTCATTATTCACTTTGGACTTCCACTCCTCTCAGAGCTGGAAACACAGACTAAGCACCATGCTATTGGAACCAAGTTGAAGTACACACAAACACATGCAGAAGAACACACTCACAGTCTGTGTGCATTGATTCATGCCTGGCCAAGATGAATTGAAAGGTAGATGCAGCTATCGATTGACAAGCTTTAATCACATGTATCTGTCCTTATGACCTCTTTGAAAATCCACCATGCTTTCTTGACCGTCTTGAAAATAATACGCTATTGATTTTCCTTTTAAGCCCATTGGATATACATATGCAGAGAGCTGAACTTGCACACTGCATGATCATACTTTCTGCTCACATCCCTCTGAACTGCGGGGACCCGACCCTATGCCTCAGTAGCTCGTCTTGAATCTATCAGCGTCCTCAAGTAAAACTAAGGCATCTGCTGTCAGCAGTGTCGGAGGAAAATGAGGTCATCCTGAAATGGTATTATATTAGTTTCCATTCCCGCATCGCACACAGAGGCAGAAAAAAAGAAGAAAACGACACACATCCAAACACATGGTCTGAGCAGCAACGTACCGCAGCAGTGTGGATAGATTGAGTTTAAGTGGAAAGCACACAACAAAGCAAACTGTCCCGTTTGCACAAGACTAGCATTGGGACATGATGACAAATGATTACAAATGTTGCAGTGTCCAATCAAGGCCCTGTTTCTATCCCCCTGGATTTTATTTATTCTATAGAGAACGGTAGCATCAGCCTACTCATACATTCCCCCTCTGTGGCCATAAAAAGATGCAAAGCCTTACCATCCATGGTATAAAGCTCTGCCTAGCAGAGGCCTCTCGTGGCATGCCGATGCTTAACCAGCCCGTCCATCCATGCGTTTAGCATATCACTGGTGAAGAGGGTGCAAGCCTGCCTGCCTCCCTGTAAGGTTCAAATCATCCTGAGCATGGGTTGATGGTGAGTGGGAGGGGATTGGGAGATAAGAGAGATATTGGATTTGCTGGATGTTCGTGCTCCGAGCTCTGGTGATGTGTTTTTTCTCTCTCATTTGCCCTGATTTCTCTTCTATCTTTTCTGTTGGCAGGCACACAGAAATGTTGCGAGAGTGCAGGTAAAATGTCCTCGCAAGATTAGTATGGCATT